>SNQN01007090.1:5771-35047 GCA_008642245.1 Bassia scoparia
ACTGAAAAACACACATAATGGTAATACATGGATAGAAATATTTTAGTAGTTGCTGCTTTCCCTAATGACAAATTCATTTCCAGTTTCTATGTCACCCATTATTAAATCAGACACATCAAGGCTTGTGATGGGTGTGTATGTCTCATTAAAATTTGCTTCAACATTTTAACCCTTCACTRAAGCTTGGTACAAGTCTACCAAATGTTTTACGGTATGACATGTACGTCCCCAATGCCCTGTCATGCCACACCTGTAGGCTATAGCATTTATCATTTCCTTTTGAGGAATTTGGCTGATGGTTCCCATGTTGATGACCTTTCTGCTTATTTTTTCTTGGGGAAAGGTTATTTCTACCRCGTCTACGACCTCGTCCGCAGAAGTTCCTTCCGCGGCCTCATTCGCGACCATTATACTTTCCTCTCCCACCTCTGTTTATTGCATTTGCCTCATATGGGTTGGGATTTTCAACTGTATTTGTCTCATGAAATGCCAAAGACTCACATGGTCTAAGGTTATGATTTTTCATCAGGAGGTCATTRTTTTGTACAGCAACCAGCTGTACTGACATCATATCAGAGAACTTTTTGAACCTCCTTTCACGATATTGCTCTTGCAACAATATGTTGCTTGCATGGAAGGTGGTGAAAGTTTTCTCAATCATTTGTTCTTCAGTGATTGTCTGATCATAGTATCTAAGTATAGATACTATTCTGTGCAGATTGGAATTATATTTACTGATGGATTTAAAATCCTGGAACCTCAGATTGGTCCATTCGAATTGAGTCTTGGGGAGGAGCACCCTTTTGTGGTGTTCATACCTCTCATTTAGTTTTTCCCATAATTCTTTGGGATCATCAACTAAGAGGTACTAATTTTTAAACTTTCGTGCAAGTGGTGCCTAAGCAGCACCAAGGCTTTTGCCTTGTCTTCCTCAGTGACAGTTTTTACAACTGTGGTTCCATATGCATTTTTTCAGTGGGAGGGTCGTTATAGCATGCTCCAATCCTTGGTCTTCAAATTCATTTGGGGTTCTACTTACCATTCCAGGATTTTTGACGGATAGGTCAAGAATGTTGAATTGTCTTTTTTGTCAAATCACCCATATTAGCTACAACAACATTTTATATTCGAGTAGTTAGTTTTAATCAATAAGTACAATAATAAACTAATATCATTAATTCCTCCCCCTTATTTTATTATGAGGAGTTATAGTTAAAAACACAAATAATATACCAAAAATAATAAATTGAAAACAAGTAAATAACAAATCATAACAACATAAGCAAGAACATCATAAATAACACAATAAATAAGAATAGGATAATAATAAATATTTTTGTGTAGCATGAAAATACTAATGCTACAAGTAAACAAATAATCCGCAATTAAGAACAAATAAATTTGTATTGTTTTAAATCTTCTTCGAAGGAAAAAGTTGGAGAGGATTGATCGTCGCCTGCGGGCAGCCATGGTGGTCAGTATTACGAGGATGAAGAAGATGAAAATTAGATTGAGATGTAAAAAGGATAAGATAAGATAAGAGATTATGTTGTGAAAAGGGTAAGAGTAATCCGCCTTTTATAGAGGATAAATCATAACTGTATATAATGATCTGTTTATAAATAACAGAGAGTGTAGGTAGAAAGGAATAGTATTAAGGAAAAATTGCCAACAACTACCTACTTTTTCTCAACTTTGAAACAACTACCCACTGTTTTTTTTTTTGAAAAAAAACTACCCACTTTTTTCTTAAGTTTGCAAACCACTGCCACCCTTGTTTTCTGTGTTGATTAAAACACTAGCATCACGTGTACTCACGTGAGGCGTTTCAGGCCTTTTTCACCGGAGCAATGCGAAATTACATTGGTGCTCTCATTAATACTCTTTTAAATTCAAACACTCTATTTAACTCTCCCACTTTACTCTATTCCTTTTCATTTCTACTTTACTTCAGTCAAACATCTCAACACTCTCCATTCTCAAACATCTCTCCATTTCATTCGTCAATTATTTTTTTTTTTTTTTTTTTTTCTTCCTCAAAATATTTTCTGAAAATTTTTTGAATGTTGTTCCTCTAATTTGTAATTGGTTGCAAATTAGGTTCGGTTTCGAGTTTTTGCAATTAAAAATTCGATTCCAAATTAGGGTTTGTGAATTGCACAATGTCAAGTAGTTTCGTACCAATCTGCAATTGAGATTCAAACTTTGTGGATGTGGCTTTCCCCGTTGCCGAATGCAGTCTGGACAAGCAGGAATCCGGGTAGAAGGTATGTGACTTGCAAGTTTACAATCCTGTCACCAGGAGCATTGAAAGGATGGTTAAGTGGGTTTGGGTCGATAATCCTCAAATGGAATGGCAGAAGCAATTATACAATCATTGTCCATGAGAAGAATATGCTTGCTAGGGGAGTTGACATCCTGAAGCTTCAGGTTTCAAAGTTGGATGATGAAAGACTGAGAGTTGAAGAAGAGTGTGAAGCTCATTCAGAGTTGGAGAAAATGAATGCGATAGTGTATGGGTGGTAGTATTGTATGGAAGTTAGGTTTCATTTTGGTTGCTGTTGTTTTTGATATGCATCATGTTTGTTTATTTCTTGAAGATGTAAGCAATTAAGTGTGGACTAGAGTCCTTAATTTATTGTAGCACAATCCCAATTAATTTGTCACTTTAAACATTAGATTTGGCAACATAGTTGTAATCAATCTTTTGATTTGAATGAAAATGGAGTTTACCAAAATATTTCCAAAATGTTAACATAATATTTGCACTAATGGACAAAATATTAGCAAAATGTGGTGCTCAACATGCACCTTTTCCATTAACCACATTAGATGTTCATTGCAGTAAGTAAGAAAATTGGTGCTCATTAGTCCACCTATACTACACATTGTTTGACACATTAGGTTACATATATATAAGAGTTGTCTGATGACAAATTACATAAGGCATAAGCTAATTAGTGTTCATTACTTAAGTACATAAGTGGTAGATTACAATAAGCTGGATAAATAGTTGGCACTGAGATCAGTAAGCTTCTTCTTCCTTGGCTTGATTGGGCCTTGCTCTTGCTTGGTTGCTGAGTCAACACAAGTACTAGACAAACCCACTGACTTGGTCCACTACTATACATCTTGGACTTCTTCTCTAAGATCACATCAATCACTCTGTTCTTCTCATTCCTCCATCAACCAAGTCCTCACATCATCTTGATCAACCAACTGCACCCTCCTAGTGCTAAAGACTTACCAACATCAACAAACCACATTGTGAATGATGTGGGTGTTTTCACTAACTACTCTATATGACTTCACTACTTCACCCCCAAAGACTCAACAATCATGCTACTCACTTTAGACCCATTTTCGAATCAAAACACCACCCACATAAACAACTTCTCCTCAACATGTTCAAAAGACCACCAATAAACAGATTAACATCTATCCATGGGCAATTCTGAAACCTAAAAATAAAAAAACAAAACAAACCAAAAAAAAACAAAAACTCAACAACACTGAAACAACAACAACAACAAAAACAACCAAAAGAAGCAACAAAATGACGACACTAATTAGAACAAACAAAAAACAAGCATTAATTCCAAATTCAACAAAGATACGAAATTTTGGGTTTCCTAAAAGAGATAAATCAAAATTATTCCTAAATCAGCAACACCACAAGTCAAAGATAACTACGAAATTGAACAAAAAAGGGTTTTTAAGGTACTTACACATTTCCAATATAGAATGCCCCAAATTCGGAGCCACAGACTTCCCTTTGTCTCGAATCTTCGCCATGTGCTCACATGAAGCTCAATTGCTCAGTAAGTACGAAAATGAAGAAAAATTACAGAGGAAAATGAAGAGAGAGAAAGGAATTTGGAGGAGAGAGATGAAGAATACAGAGGAAGAGTGAAATGGGGGTGAGTCAGAGGAGTGAGATGAAGGAGGAGCAGTAGAAATTAAAGAAAGTGAAAGAAAGAGTGGAAGGAATTGAATAACGAGGGATTGGTATGTGAGAGTATTAAATGGAGGGCAGGAGAGTCTTTCGCATGCTCGATGAAGCAAGGCTGAAAACAGCCACACGTGAGGCATGTGATGCTTCGTGGTTTTATTCTACCAGAAAAACACATTGGCAGTGGTTTGCAAACTTAAGAAAAAAGTGGTAGTTTTTCAAAAAAAAAAAGTGGTAGTTGTTTTCAAAGTTGGAAAAAAAGTGCGTAGTTGTTGGCAATTTTTCTAGTATTAATGTGTGTATATGTTAAAATATTAAAGTTTGCAAGAATTATCACACTGGGATGGCAAGCCGTAGTGGTCCGAGAACCTAAAATCTGTGTAAGATATTGCGGGTTCGAAATTAAAGAAAAGTCGTAAAAGTATAAATAGAAAGTATGCTGCACCATTTTTATTTTAATTTTAGTTGAATTTTAGCCTGATCAATGCTAAAAACCAAGAATATAAAATAACATATAAGACATTACGTATTATCATCCATATATTTGTATACATAATATTACGTTTGGTAAGTATAACAAGTATTAGGGCTGTGCAAAACCAGAAATCGGAATTTTTCCGATCCGAATTTCGGAAATGATTTTTTCATTATGGATCCGATCCGAATTATTCGGATTTCGATTTCCGGATCGGAATTCCGGATTTCCGAATCTGAATTTACTTCCTTAGATTCATTGCTTTTGTTGAACTTTAATGTTATTGATTTAATTAAAATTCAAATATTTTGACTACTTATCTTGAGTCTTAATACTGAATTACTAATCTTAAAATAAAAATAATAATTTCTAAATTACTTAATGCATGCAATCACTAAATCACTATGCAATAAAATAATAAACTATATATTACATGGCTTTAAAAGCCAATAATATGCCATGCAAGCCTAGAGAAGTTTCATATCTCAACTCTAGATGCCTAGAGGAGTAGAGGGGATGGGAGAATAAAGTTCCAAAGTCCCAAATATTAAACAACATTTAACATTACAATATAAAGGGGAAGGGCAAATAAATTACAACCAAATCCACAAGACCACAACCATTCCAAGCCTCCAACTCCAAGGCATAATTCATCATTCCATTGTATCAATTGTTTCATCTATTACGATTTCGGGTTGCTCCATTGTTAAATCCTTCAAGCCTACAAAGCATAATAAATCCAAAAGTTAACATTCTTTTTTTATAATATACAAGTTAAACTTGAAATAATAAAGCAAAAGTAATAAAACTAAAATAAATAAAACTAATTAACCTTCTTCCATTTCTTCCAACATCTTCAAGTTCTCTTCAATCACTAATGGTGTAGTAGAAGCACGTAGCCAATCTTTGGCGCAAACCAAAGCTTCAACCATTTTCGGAATCAATGAAGTTCGAAAGTCATCTAGCACACGACCCCCATACTAAAAGCGGACTCTGATGCAACGGTGGACACGGGTATGGCAAGGACATCCTTATCCATCTTGTTAAGTATAGGATATCTCTTTTGTTGATCTTTCCACCATGTTAAGATGTCAAAGTTAGAACTCTTAGGCTCTTTGCCATCATCTAGATATTTCTCTAACTCCGATTTGGTGTCACTAGTATCATCACAACCTGTGTCCCTTTGAAACTTTGATGTCATTATTGCCTCAAGGTCAATGTTTTTTCGTTCCCCTCTAGTCCTTGTACTATCTACATATTGAGTAAAAGTGGAAGTGGTAGAAGTAGAGGCCGAGGAAGAAGCTTGATTTTTCTTTGGTAGGGAAATGGAAGAGGAATATGAGTCAAACAAATTATCCAAAACAAGCTGACACCTTGACATGAAGATGTAAACATGTACTCCGTATTTGAATGACACCTTGACAATAATAAGATGAAGTTGTAAAAACCTGAACAATAATAACTTGATCTTCAACATACCTATCCCAGAGCTCTAAATTAGATCATCAAACATGCTGAGAGTCTTCCCTCTCATGTCTCTACTCATGAGAAACTCATCAKWCTCCYTAATYCCTACAAGGSTACAATCATAAAGCATAGATGAACAAAAAAATAAAACACTAAAATCACATAGCAAAGAAATTTATTAATTACCAAGCAAGTACAAAAACACATAGCCAAAGCCACACACACACACATCAAACAGGTACACATCAGCAAGCACATGAACAGAAGTGTCGAAGAGGCAATAACACATGCCACGTTGCTATTGATGCCTAGCTCCTTGCTATTGATGTTGCAWTAGCTCATCTGCTGTCTGCTTTTGATGCGTAGATGCAGCACCTGTAGTACCTGCAGTTGTGCTTGCTACCCCTCCTGCTGCCATAGTGACATAGGAACCAAGGTAGATTAGTGATTTGCTTGTTGTTGCTGCTGTAATGCAGCATGTTGCTACTGTTGTTGTGTCGCATCTTGTTGCTAATGTGTGTGCCTCGTAGCTACTTCTAGTGCTTGCATATCCCCCGAGTGATAGGGCCTCATTTATAGGACACTTCGTACAATCAATAGCATAAACTTTGAATGCTTACATGAAGCACATTATCCAAAATTTCTGTCAATGTAACAAAATGCAAAACTCCTACATGATTTTATTCATGAAAAACAAAGTTATAGTAAAAATTTATCCTAAAATGCTTTGACTGATATAAGTCGTACAAAAAATTCATACATATTTAATACTAATTTATTCCTTTTGTAAGTTTAAAGTTGTATAAATTTGACATAGTCGTGCTCCCATGAATCATACACTAGTTAGAAAAATAACTAACAAAACAAGAAACAATAAGCCACAACTCACAACTGACAATAGTAGGAAACAACAAGCTAAATACAATAAAAAAACATGTCATCAATGCCTTGAAACAACCACAAACAACTCGACACAACAACAAAACTGTCCAAAATGACAACAAGATAGAATAACAACTGCAACACCCTATATCAACCTGAAACAACAACAAAATGGCCCTAAATGACGATCAAAACCACCCCAAAATAGCCCCCTAAAACGTGTACAACCATTGAAAATGCAACAACAAAAAAATTCCGATTTAGCCACCAAAAAACCCCTCCCAATTGAGCCCATAATACCAACCTAATCAGTGCATTTTTCTAGTTGTTGCAAGGTGTTGTTATATATGTTATACATGATTTGCTGCAAGGTAAACCCAAAAACAGCCACAAAATAAGCCAAAACACAAATAAAACTATCATAAATGGCACCAAAACAGAATAGCTACAAGTTCACCATAAACACAASAAATCAACCCTAAATGACCACCAAATAGTCTCTAAATAGCCACCTACTCAGCCCCTAAATAACCACAAAACACCACGCAATAAGTGCCCAAAACAACCAGCAACTATGCAGCAACAATTAACATAAGAAAAAATAACAGTCTTTTGTCTCTAATTGAAATAAATTAAAATTAAACTAAATTGAATTAAACATTCAAAGTACCCCTGAACCGTAATACAAGAATTTCAATTACAATAAAATAAATGATGCTCAATACTCACAAAGCAACTCCTAATCGCTAGAATTAGAGTAAAAATTAAACCAAATTCAAGGTAAATAATCAGGAAAAAATATTAAAAAAAARAGTGAAGAACGAAACTTGCTAACAGATTGTCGGTGGAGGGTGATGTGTCGGCGACGGTGGAGGCTGCTGCTTTGGCGACAATGCCTACTAGCAGCGCCGACGGCGGCCTAACTGTGCAGCGGGCCGGCGGCGCCTACTACTAGCGGCGGTTCGTTGTTGTAAATTGGCCGAAATGCGATAATGATTGAGAAACGGCGCCTACTACAGGTGCCTACTAGCACGGTGGGCGACGGAGGAGACCGACGAGAAGTGAACGAAGAAGTGAGGAGACGTCGAGTGACATGTTGCAATTCGTATGTTTTTTGTGCTTGTAATGTGTGACTCGTGAGATGTGAATAAGTGTTTAATTTTGTTTTGTTAGAAATTATTTGTTTTGTTTCTTAAGTAATATTTAATTGTTTAATACTTAAGAAGTGATGAATAAGTTGGAGGGAATATACAATRGAGTGTCATGGTGTGAGAATTGAAACTGCCAAATGCCTCGGGTGTTGAAAATTAGAAAGCATTTGAGTATTTAAATGCTACGGGTTTTTACATACCCGAGGCATTAAGTGTTAAATGCTTCGTGTTTTTGGATACCAGAGGCATTTGCAATATATTATTTGTTGATTTTTCCACTAGTGATGGGTGGCAAACAGACGGGGTGAGGATAATTTGCTAAGGTCGGGTTGGCTTACCTTCTTGTAAAGTTCATACTCGAGATGAAGGACAAGTTCATGTGTGTTGAGGATAAAACAATCCAAGTCTCGCATGGAAGAAATAGGGAGTTGTAGAGCTTATTATTATGGTTGGTACACCACACTAGTATGAGGCCTTATGGGATGTGACCAAAAACAGATCCGTGAGGGTTGGTCGGCCCAAAGCGGACAATATCATGCATACTAGTGTGTGCGTGAACATTTGAYGGTGGCCGAACAAGTGGTATCAGAGTAAGGAGTCGTGAAAACGRCTTGCTATTTGGTGAATCGTGCACCTCATACAGGTATTGASTGCAAAATACCTTGTGAGGAATGGTCCGAAAGAAGTGATGATTATTCGTTGTTGCGGGTTTTCGGATGTGTGGCTTCTATCATGTTAATGATGGTAAGCTAGAACCGAGAGCCAGGAAGGGTTATTTCATGGGATACGAAGATGGTGTTAAGGGATATAGAGTTTGGTCCCCGTCAAAAGGTTGCATTATCACTAGTAGAGATGTAACTTTTGACGAAAATACTATGTTTATTTCTATTGATAGAACTGTAGGTGACAGGAATGATGGCACAATTCGTGATGATGAGCTTGAAATAGAGCCGTTGTCTATTCCTAAGGATGGTATGCGAATTCAGGTGGAGTAGGATTCGGAGACTACTAGTCATTTTGCTGATGAGCCTGTTGGTACTAATATAGGTGATTTAGAGACTGACCACGATGTGAGTTTTGGTTCTAAAAGACTAAGAAAGAAGCTGCAGAAACTCATTGAGGAGATGGAGGGACGTCGCGTTCCTGGTCAGAACTGTTGWGTTGAGGAGTTGGTCGCTTATGCATTGCATGTTACAGATGATATTGAGACACCCTGAGCCAATTTCTTACAAAGAAGCAATTTTTGATGCTGAGTCCGATAGGTGGTTGGTTGCTATGAGTGAAGAGATGGAGTGTCTTCACAAGAACAAGACATGGGAACTTGTGAGATTACYAAAGGGTCGTAGGCTGATTGGGTGCAAGTGGGTTTTCATGAGGAAGGAGGGCACTTTGGAAGGGGATCCAATTAAATACAAGGCTCGACTTGTTGCTAAAGGGTTTAGACAGCAGGAAGGAGTGGATTACAATGAGATTTTCTCATCAGTGGTTCGACATACTTCTATTTGGGTGTTGCTAGCGATAGTGGCACATTATGATCTAGAACTTGAGCAAATGGATGTGAAAATTGCGTTTTTACATGGTGAGCTAGAGGAGGATATCTATATGAGTTAGTATGAAGGATTCGTTGCCTCTGGAAAGGAGACCTATGCGTGTCATTTGAAGAAGTCCTTGTATGGACTTAAGCAATCGCCTAGGCAATGGTACAAGCAATTTGATAGTTTGGTGGAGCATGGCTACAACAGAAGTCCGTCCTTATGATTGTTGTGTTTATCATAGTAAGGTGGAGGATGGTTCGTATATTAATTTATTGTTATATGTTGATGACATGCTTATTGCAGCTAAGGAAATGTCGAATGTGCGCAAATTGGAGCTATTGAGTTTCGAATTTGACATGAAAGACTTAGAAGCAGCCTAGAAGACTTTGGGGATGGAGATTTATAGAGATCGTGTCAAGAAGAAGTTTTTCCATTCGCAAAAGAACTACATTCAAAGAATTCTTGATAGGTTTGGTATGAAAAGTGCAAAATCTATTGATACTCCTATTGCTTCTAACACTCATCTTTCTATGTATACTCCTCAATCTGATGAAGAGAAGGAGTACATGTCTAGTTTTCCATATGCTAGTGCAGTTAGTAGTTTGATGTATGTCATGGTTTTCACTAGGCCTAATATTGCACATGTTGTTAGTGTTGTTAGTAGGTTTATGTGTCAACATAAGAAGGAGCATTGGCAGTGTTGAAGCGAATATTACGCTATATGGTTGGAACAACGGATGTTGGACTCAGTTATGGCAATGAGACTTAGTGTTTGGTGTCTAGCTATTGTGATTCTGATTTTGCAGGTGATGTTGATACTAGAAGATCAGTGACAGGTTATGTTTACACTCTTGGAGGTTCAGTGATTAGCTGCAAGCATGGTTCCAATGTCTAAGTTGCCTGATCCCTAGGCCCCCTTTTGTGATGGCTGGCAAAAATTAGACTAGGAAGTTCTTTGAATGTACTTTGAGCTATTGTCTTTATTCCAAACGAACTTTTTGCATTGCTTCTCAATATCTTTAAGGATAGATACAGGAAGGTGTTTGTTTTCATTGAGTACAAGGGGTAGGCAATAAGGACAGACTTGAT
The DNA here is from genome assembly GCA_008642245.1 of Bassia scoparia. Classification (NCBI taxonomy): domain Eukaryota; kingdom Viridiplantae; phylum Streptophyta; class Magnoliopsida; order Caryophyllales; family Amaranthaceae; genus Bassia; species Bassia scoparia. The sequence continues at coordinate 16,323 of SNQN01007090.1, forward strand.
AAGGGTAAACCTCCCAACCATGTTAAGTAGCTTTGATTGCTAGCCACCATTTTTAATGATATATATGTTATGTATGGAAGCAAACCCAAAGAAGAAAACATCATCAGCATAAAAGATGTGGGAAAGACCAATGTCTTTTGTGATTTTCAAGGGTATCCAATTACCTAAGGTGACCTTCAGTTTAATCAATCTAGAGAGTCTTTCAAGGCACRGGACAAAGATATAAGGGAATATAGGATCCCCTTGTCTAATTGCCCTAGTAGGGAAGAATTCTTTTGTGACCTCACCATTCCAAAGAAGAGAAATTTAAGAGGGGGTATAGGATCCCCTTGTCTAATTGCCCTAGTAGGGAAGAATTCTTTTGTGACCTCACCATTCCAAAGAAGAGAAATTTGGGGGGGGGGGGGGGGGAGGTGTTGTACTAGTGGCGGATCTAGAAATTTTGGAATCGGTGTACAAAATCATACTCGTTCATTTTTTTTTTATTAAATATACAAAAAAGTATCATTATTTGTTAATATAAATTAAAATCGTATGAATTCATTAAACTAACTTCTCTTACAACAATCAAGGCTAAGGTTAAAATTTTCTAATTTGATATTTTACATATAATTATTAGGAAAAATTTACAAGAATAATCCGAACTTTTATCGGTCTTCCCAAAATAATCCCTACTAAACTTATTCACTAAATAATCCCAACTAATCACCTAATCAGCTCTAATTAGGCATAATTCTATGTTTACCTGCAAATCTAGGTTCTTAACCGGTTTTTAGTTTTTTTTTTACTTAATTTTTYCTACAACTTTTAATTTCTTACCGTTGGCTCATTAAATTCTCACCCACTTCCTTCCTCTATTTAATTGTACCTTCCTTCACTCAGAAAATCTCATCTACTCTACAAATCATCTCTTTCAATTCATYTTTTTCAGTCTTTCATCTCTTTAAGTTATGTTTCTTCGTCAATGGCTTATGCGAATTCTGGTTCAACCCTTATATTGGTGATTCAAGGGGGATGAGGTCTGCTTTGACCGTACCACCATGGTAAATATAGGTATCCCTAATCTTCTTGAACATACCATCATGGTAGTATTTCAAAGTTACAAAAGTCATCTACATTCTATTGCAAACAAACGCAAGAAAAAAATTTGCAATAATTAGGGCAAATATATAATAGCAGAAATCGAAACAAAAATATTCAACAAATTTCATAAAACAAACAAAATCCATGAAAACATAACACGAAGGAAAAGTGGCATTCAATAACCAACAACAAACCCTAGAACAAAAGATTCGAAAACATACAATTCGACCACTTTCGCAAACTAGAATTGTTAAAAAATGACGAAATCCTGAGATTGAAGTCCAATCGTAGCAAAAACGGAGAAAATCAGTATTGTGCCATTGAAGAAGACGAAGAGAAAAGAAGGGAGGAAGAGTAAAAGATCATATTTTCGAATGAATAAAAAATAGAGTTAATTAAGGTTTTTTTTTATTTTTTAAATGACATAAAATCAAATTATGGAGGGAACCCTCCTTAAGTTTACCTGATTAACAGGTAAATTAAACAATCATTAGGCTTAATTAGAGCAGATTAGGTGATTAGTTGGGATTATTTAGTGAATAAGTTCAGTTGGGATTATTTTGGGAATTAAGACCGATAAAAGTTCGGATTATTCTTATAAATTTTTCCTAATTATTATACAAGAGAAATGYATGTATTAATGTAACACATTAATAATTAAATTGTTCTATTGTTGAATGTATAAAAAAAACATTAATAAGAGACCGTTCAATTGTGGATATGATCTGTTTACTTCTAGCTAAGAGATTATTTGTTACAAAATCTGATCTCTTTTATGGTTAAGTGACCACTTTTCAAGTAGCTAAGAGACTTGTTATATTAAAAGTTGGTCTCTTATCTACACATAAGACAACGGTTCTTGTAAAAAAAAAACAGGTTTCTTTGGGATTTTTAATTTTTATTTTTTGGAATGGGGGTACTGCAGCTGTCTCTTATACACATCTAGATGTGTATAAGAGACAGATTATAAGGTTGACAAGGGTGGAAGGAAAATGAAAGCTAACAAGAATTACAAGATCAGAGTATCCCTTATGAACCCCCATTCTAAAGTGTCAAAGGATTTAGTGAGGATGTGATAACTTACTCTTTTTTTTTTGCATTCTAAAGTGTCAAAGGCCATAATATTTTTACCTTTATTTAAATCGTGAGYAACTTCCTTTTGTAACTATGATGTTTTTCTCAATTCCTCTGCCCTTGATGAAGCTTGTTTGAAGGGGGCTTATAATGTCCTTTAGAAAAGGCTTGATCCCAGTCCCAATAATTTTAGTAATGAGTTTATACACTATTACAAATACCAGTTGGTCTCAAATCACTTTGTAGGCAATTATTTTTAGGAATGAGGAAAAGATAAGAGTCAATTGTCCTTGGAGGAAGTTGACCACTGTCAAAACAGGTAGAGATGAGGTTAAAAATATAACGTGAGAMATCCCCCCYWAAAGTGCTGGTAGAATCTAGGTTGAATGCCATCATGCCTTGGACATTTCATTGGGCCATGCTAAACAAATTAGTCCTAACTTCATCAAGGGTGATAGGAAGTAAAAGGGATGAAATATCCCTTGGTGTTAAAATGGAGGTGTCAAATTTTGAGATGGCAAGATTGTGGTGGAGATTCGTTGTGGTGAATAGAGAAATGAAATAAATCCCTAGCAAGCTGTTAGAGATCAGAAGCATCTGAGATCTAATTACCATCTCCATTCTGAGTAGGTTTTTGCTAATGAAATTTGAATTCCATCAAATCTAGATATAAGTCTTTTCTTTTGTTGAGTAAGGTTTCCAAAAACATTGGTATTCCCAGAGCCTTGATTCCAACAATTAGTAMAGAATTCATTAAATTCAGGGTGTTCAAGCAAAACTTCTTTGCATCTAGGGGGAATGCACGAGACACAGAAATATCTTTATCCAAACAAACCATGATAGGAGCATGATCAGAGTAAGTTTTTGGAAGATGAATTATCTTTGTGTGGGGATAGAGATCAAGGAAGGGCACATTAATAAGTGCCCTATTAGATCAAGCGTTTCACAAATTGTGTTGATGCTTTTCTTGTGATTGGACTAAGTGAACAAGTTCCCATTGAACCCCAAGTTAATAAGCTCAGTCGCATCCATGTAGTCATTGAACTCATTATCTTGAGTGTTGCAAAACTTTCTTCCTCTAGATTTCTCCATCTGGTTTCTTACAATGTTGAGATCTCCCATTACTAAGAGAGGGACATTAGATGGTGGGAGACCCTCTTTCATATTGCGTCAGAAACGATTGTTATTTTCATAAAAAATATTATGTAAATTACCACCAACCCATACCTTAGTAATCAACGATAGATCAAGCTTGATCCCAATAATGCACATAATATTAGGACGTAGAAAGAAAGAGAGAGACTAAAATCTAGAGAGAGAGAGAGAGAGAGAAAGACATTTTTTGGTGTTTTGTCTCATACAAGGATTGGTCTTGCACTCGTGCTTGTTTTCTAACATAACAACTCAATTCCTAGTTGTTTTTGTTCTCCCTAAAAATCCAGAAAATACAAAGAAAATTGGAAGGCACCACTTAGGAATGAAACATGATAGCCGTACCTGTTAATTTCCAGCTTTATATAGTCATATTGATAAAATTATCACATGAATGAATCATCAAGTGAATAGTAAGTATAATAAGTATGAAGTCCCTTCGTAACGTATTTACTTGCAGGGATTCAACATTTTTCCTCTCTATTTTATGTCAAATCATTGCAGTTATTACGTTATGGATGGAGTTAATTGGTGCTTCTTGTTGGATATGTATTCTTTATTTATTAAGGTTTATCTTTATTATTTGTATTCTTTCAACTCTGAACGAATGTACAATTGTTTATTRTTTAAGGTTTCAATTTTTACTTGTATAATTACCCACTAGGCTAAGACACCATTGCAAGCTTATAAATTACTTATCCGCTCTTTCATATTTCAATATTAGGTGAGGTCKTGAGGAAGGGGTTTGAAGCATTGGCTTCAACCCTACCTTTGATCCCTGAGGTTAGAAGTTCGAATCCTCTTACCCTCCTCCCCTATGTAAATGTAACTCATCCTTGTGGCTCATTTGCACACAAAAAAATCAATATTAGGTTCAATTCACATAAGTTCCCTCATTGTTGTCGGCTATATCAAAGTCATCAATTTCRCTTGAAAATCGGAGCACGTGTTAGCTAAACAAATTCCGTCCCCATTAAAAATTTCACAACAAGAATCCGCATTATTAACGACGAATTTTACCTACCATCACGAAAACGGTCGGAAAATGTCATATTACCGAGCGTTTATTTTGTTCTTGCAGGTGGTGATTTTCAGATTATTTCCAAGCAAATTTTTTATTTTTAATTGTTGACATTGAGATATGTAAATGTAATTTATTTGTATTCTTTGTATTTTTTGTATTATATTTGTATCAATAATATGTTGGTTATTTCATATCAATATAATACGGAATATGTAATTTCAATTTCAAATTGTTTGTATATTGTTGGTTGTGTTGTATGACTTGTATCAATAATATCATTGTTATTTTATATTAATAATATCATGGTTGTTTCATATATCAATAATATGAAGTATTAAATATTAGGAGTAAATATTAGTTGCATAAAAAGAAGTAGCTAAATTTTGGGATGTGTAAATAAAAATGTTTATGAGCATTACAAAACAAATCAAAAAAAATCCTACTCATGATTACCGACCGCTTGACGACCGGTAAAAGTCAACACACTGAGTTTKTTGACTTTTATCGACCGCTTTGTGGTCGGTAAATTAAGGATTACCGTCTGCCAAGCGGTCGGTAAAAGTCAACAAACTCAGTGTGTTGACTTTTACCGATCGTCAAGCGATCGGTAACCTCTGACTTTGACTTTGACTCTGCCAAGTGGGTTGCGGTCGGTAAATACTGTCGGTAAAAAATTACCGATCGTTTAACGGTCGATAAACCCTTTTTTACCATCCAATGTGTTGTCGACTGCCAGTTTCCGACCGTTGACGGTCGGTAATATGGTTATTGACCGCTCTCGCAATTTTACCGACCGTTTTTGATTTGTTTTGGGCGGTCGGTAATAGAGTCTTTTCTTGTTGTGTTTGATTATGATGAATTTTAAAAGTGAATATAATTACTTCCTTCTTTTAATATAGCAATATCACTTATAATTTATTTAGGAAAAGACCCTAAGGGCTGATTATAAGAAGTTAAAAGTGGAAATAATAGGCATTCATTAGGGGAGTGATAGGGTAACCCTAAGGGTTGGCAACCCTCCCAATGTTATTTTTTTATGTAATAAGTGAGGTGACCATACAAGGAAAATAAAACTACTAAAAATAAAACACTACAAAGCAATAAAACATGGCAAAGCTACTCCTAAGATGTCATTACTGAGTATCATAGTTAGTTCCGAAGGAATTGGGTGCACCTCTGTAAATGCTTCCTGTTGCTTGACGCCTAGATTGACCAGGCAATCCGCGACCTTSTTGGCTTCTCGATAACAATGTATAATACGAACACTCTATTGTCGTCTAGCGATGAGCTCCTTGCACTGCATTATGAGTTACCTATAGGGGCCTGAGTTCTGCTCTTCCTTTATGATAAGTTGTACACAAGCACAATCATCCATCTGAATATCTAGCATTCAGATTTGTCTATCCCAAGCCAATTTTATGCCTTTTAGGAGAGCCAACAATTCCGCTCTGATAGTTGTGCACTGCCCGAAGTTTGCCGCAATACACACTAATGGATGGCCATTAACATCACGAATCAAACCTCCACCACCTGCAGCCCCAAGTGATCCCTTAGCGGCTCTGTTTGTGTTTAGAGCCACCCACCCCTCTTGTGGCAGGATCTACCTAACCAAGATTTCCCGTTTGGCTGTATCTTGAAAGTTTAGTTGATCACCTTGTAATGYTGCTTGAGCTTCGTAGAATTTGTCCTTAATGAACTAGCTTGGTCAAAAGGGATCTCATGAGCACGATCAAAGACCCTCATGTTCCTCCATTTCCATAGCCAATATGCAATAGTAGAAAACTGAAACGACTAAGAATTGCTTACCTTCAAATTCTTTGTTACCCACTGATGTATCTCRGGTTCAGTGAAGAACCATTGCAGAATATCATGAGGACAAAACTTTCTCCATATTTGCTGAGTTCTAGAGCAACCACGAAGTATGTGCATAATCGATTCTCTCGTATGGTGACAAATATTACAAGCTGAGTCATTGGAGAGATGCCTTCGAACTCTAACTTCATTCTTCATTAACCGATCATGCATGACCAGCCACATGAAAACTTTATAGCGATATGGTATACTTTCCTTCCAAATATCATTCCACAGTGGATCATCCAAGGACTTATTTTCGAGCCTAGTTATCTTCATGGAAGATTTAGCAGTGAATGTGCCAGTGGAAGAGCCATGACAATAGAATTGATCCACTAGCTTATCACGGTTCTTTAGAATGTGTGACTGATTGCTCATAATAATAKAGGGATGAAGGAGCTCGGCAAAGGACTCCCATTTCCACCCCAAATTGACATCCCACATATCTTGCACCGTTGCTCCAAGAAGATGAGATGGAACTGCCTTAATGGTACATTCTATCAATGGTTTATCGAACACCCACCTATGATCCCAGAAAAAGGTGCGAGCTCCATTTCCAATTGCAACTTGGGTTCCTTGAAGCACCACATGCACATTTTCCACCACACCGAACCATAAATTGGGACAATTCCTTTTAGCCTGGAACATATCCACATCACAATGGTCATTGCAATACTTTGATCGAACCATTCGAGCCCATAAGGAGGTTGGTTCGGAGAACAACTGCCGACCAATCTAGCCTAGAAAGGCCGCATTAATCCATAATGTTAATTTGCATTTGTCAAGAAAATATTTATTTCTTATCAACAACCCTAAGGGTTGCATTTATTAGCATAACCCTTTATTTAGTTAGCAAAATTATGAGGCTTGTTATAAAATAAAGGAGAAAGAGAAAAATGGAAGAAATAATGGTGTATATTATGAGAACGATGGGGAATATATATATAGTATATATATATATATAATATATATATATATATATATATAAATATATATATATATATATATATTATTATATATATATATATATATATATTATATAATATATATATATGTAACACTTGAAAATGTGTTCCCCAAATGAGTAATCCGTGATGAAACATACGCGTTCGCTTTGTTTCGAATCAGAAAGATCTTTGAATTCACAAAGTTGGAAATACGCGAGGTCGTACTCGGAAATTGAGCAAAGGTCAAAGCAAGGCAAAAATACTTTCTTCGGTTTTTTCAAAGGTTTTCAAAAGGTTTTCAAAGGCGATTCTCATGCTTTTTGATGTCATCATGTCGTCACATTTTCTGATCCGCCAGTATTTTAAAATTATTGTTCTGATTTCTATGATTTTCTATGAATTTTGCAATGTTTAAATACGCAGAATACGCAAATACATGAATAATTAGAAAAAATACTCCGGAAATACGTGAACCTTCTAAACATTCTAGAAAATCCTTGCTTTGAGAGCAAGGTGTCTAGTGCGTCGAATCAAGGAATCACGAATAAAATCGAGGAATCAAAATAATTCAGGTTTTTGGAAAAAAATATACAAAATCAATTGGCGTATATACCAAAGTGATGAGCGTATATACGCTCAACAGGAGCGTATATACGCTCATCAGGCTGCGTATATACGCTCAGCTTATACGTACAAAACTTGCCAAAAACTCATGGAAGCATGCAGCGTATATACCCTGCAAATGAGCGTATATACGCAGGAAGCAGCGTTATATACGCTCGTTTGCAGCGTATATACGCAGGTTTTCTTTGCTCCAAAACTTGCCTCGTGCCTATAAATACCCTTGCCTTGCCAGTCCGATATACCACGACTTCATATGCTTCTACGCATACTCTCTCCTCTAAAACATTCAAAACACTCAAAACACATTATACTTTCGTTTTTCAAAGCATCGATTCTCTTTCGAATCACAAGCGATAACAAAGGTTGAATTCTGAGATTACTCACCAATAATCTCTCTCACTTTCTTTAATTTGACTAACCATTGTTATGAGTTTTTTAATATAATTAAAACAATGTAGAAACTCACTTTTAATCGTTCATGGTAAATATGGTAGGTTTTTAACGTTTCATTGTTTTCATTGTTCGTTTTTCATCCTTTCATTTCGTTTCATTATTATTATCCATTGTCATACTAACAATTCTTTATTCTTGTATAGCAATTCGAGCGAAAGATCATTGCACTTGCGTTTATCAAGGACTACAATCACTTTCTTTGTTTCATGTAGCAATTCAAGGCAAAGGATTCGTTTATTGCGTTTTACAAACTAACTTTTGTTTCTTTTGCAGATTTAGGGTAAGATGTTTGCATATACTTTGAAGTTATGCACTTCATCTTATTGCATATTTCATTATGTATAACTTTGTATATATGTTTTGCTAACAAAACCGGAATTTTGTGAATCACTTTAATCAGATTAACTATGGACAACCTTTAGCACCGTTTTAACATGATTAATACAAAGTGGTCACAATTTCAGGTTAGGTAGTCCTTGTGCATAATGTAACACACTTTCATAGTAATTTTAGGTTAGAACGCTCCTAAGGTGCTAAAAATGTAAGTTGTGTGCATCAAAATCGTGTTTAATGAATTACAATGAGACCAGTAGAGGCGCTACATTGCGGCGAATTGGTTACAGATCTGATTCGTACCATGTCCCGGAACCCACGACTGGTTACTTGATTGACGTGGGCATTGTTTGGCACCAACGTTTGGGCGTCCTGAATAACCTTTTAGGCAACGGTGGCGATTCCCTTATCGACAACACTACCCAACCACTCACGTGCGGATTCCGTGCGCTCAAAGCCCACGCACAAGCACCCGATTAGTACCAACGCAGCGCCGCACGCTGGGGCCGGCCCTCCTACAATTTGGCACTTCACTGGGATATCACGTTAGGTGAAGTGGACAGACTTGAAAAGTTCGTAATCATCATCACGTTTATGGATTTGCATTTTTGCATTGACTTTCGAATAAGGTCGCGCCTTAGGATCCTTGGTCTCACATTGAGCTGTCTATGCTCAGACCACCTAAGGGGATACTACCTTGGTTGCATTGGTTAATGATCGCATGGCTAAGGCAAGTCCTATCCGCCCATGCGTGTGTGCACGTGTTACTGATGCGTGTGCATAAGGGTATCTTGCGCATAATCGCTAATTGCAGTGTGTGAAACTGGACCAAGCTCTCCTTAGGCGTGGCACACTCTCTGACTTAACCTAGACTGACCATAGTTGGCTTGCCGTCATTGTCTTGTATTGTGTTATATGGGTCCTAGCCATTGTACAGTTCTAGACATTAACAACACTTTCATATAGTCCAGGTCATCTTTTAGTCACCTCATGCATCTCATAGCCTATAGTGACTTTAGTTGACCTGCCTAGTCTGCGACATAGTTCACTAGGACTTTGTCCTCACGTTTTCGACCTTAGCCACACAACTTTGACCCTAGGCTTGACCTTTGACCATTGGAGTCCACATGACTCTGATCTTAGTCTTACCCTTGACTACTAGGGTAGCACAGACTTTGACCTTAGACGTTACTTTAGACTCACATTAGGTTGACTTGCATTCAGCCAACACAGGCTCGACCACTAGGCATGACTCAAACCATTTAGGACTTGCATACATTTCTCACGACATTTGGCCCTTTCAAAAAAAAAAAAATTTCAAAAAAAAAAAAAATTCAAAAAAAAAATCAAAAAAAAAATTCGAAAAAATTCAAAAAGCGAAAGGGCACCTTGCATTCATACATCATACAGGAAAGATGACCATGGAGTTTAGGACATGCATTTGCATCTGCTTCATTCAATAATGACCAAGGAAGTTTACTAAGGGTTATTCTTTTTTGAAACAGGGGGGGAAGTCGTCCAAGCCCTGCCGACCCAAAAGTTTGAACCCTCAGCCCAATCCAAACCTAACCTTCCTTTAAACCTTCATTGATCCCTCAGCCCAATCCAAAACCTTACCTTCCTCCAACCTCATCACTCATCAGCCGCTAACACCAAACCCCAGCCCAGCCAAACCTACCCTTTCTCCAACCTCATCACCCTCAGCCCAAACACCACAAATCCTCCCAACAAGAAAAGCCCAAAGCTCCAGCAAGTCAACACCAATCAAGCTCAAATCAGAGTGTGACCTCGAACAACTTCCCTTGGACAACTGTGAAAAGCAATCAAAAAAGCCACCTACCCCACCTATCTACCAAGACCACACCTCCTCTTACCCCAAACCTTGCAACCAAGCTGCCAAAGGATTTCTCAGCCGAAGACGTACCCAAGTTCAAGCCAACTGATGACCCTCGATCCATATAAAGGATTTAAGACCACCATGGCACTTAAAGGATTGACCCTGCCTTGTTTCCAACGGTCTTTCCCCTTCCTTGAACCGATATGTCAAAAGTGGTTCTTTTCACTTCTGAGAAAGCAACAGCTACTTGGGAAGACATCATCCACCATTCATGGCAGATACAAGGGTAACATTCAGACCCAAAAAATCCTTCCGAGAGCTTGAATCCTCAACCAGGGAGAGACGAGGGGTTCACCACCTATCTGACTAGTGGAGAGAGGAGTTGCTGCCCACCCTAGCTCCGCTCCCTACTGAAAAGAAAGATGTCAAGACCTTATCCATTTCTAACTCCAGCCAAATACAAGGATCATCCTCAAGTATCGAGCCCTTACCACATTCGCCAAGGTTAACACATTGGAGTGACCATCGGAGAATGATCTTCTTCAATTCCAGGAGTCAGTTGGGTCCTTGAGCTTTAGGATGAAGTCGGAGAGTCCATTCCTAGACTATATATCTCTTTCTTTTACATTTCGAGTCTATTGTCATTAGGTTTAGGATCAAAATTCTGCAATCAGCCTCAAATGTATTAATTCTTTTATTTCTAATAAAAGTTCTCATTTTCTTTAAGCCTCCATATAGTTGTGCTTCTACTTTAATGGAATCAAATTATATATCGACCTCACATAATCAATGGACATGCCAATAGAGCCTGTCTTTAATAGTTCTCCACAAAGTAACCCTTCCCTCCATTTCCCTTCACATCAAAAAATCCCTTGCAACCCCTGTGAGCCTAAAACACTATCATTCACCTACTCTTTCTTTCATCACCACATCGACTAACCCTTTGGACCAAACGGTGCGTAAGGAAAGACGTGTGCAAAAGAAAAAGAGAGAAATAAAAAATGGGCGAAAAAGCAAAAATCAAAGTTCTATGCCAGTCATCACAAATGCAAATCAACTTCAAATCCAATGCAAAATCCAAAGTTCGAAAGCCCAATCAAAAAAAAGCAAAAGTCTAAAAAGCACACTGCGCACGTGGGTCACTTCGTAACATCAGCCTTTTTCAACCCTCTTACCACAGCTCGCTTACAATCCACAAAATGGCCCTCTCACACGAGCATTGTCCAATCATTCCAGAGAACTACGACGTCTGATTCCGTAAGGTACGTAGGGGAAGCCTCTTCTCGAGAGTACGACCCAATATCTGAAAGTCCATGCATATGGTTTATCCCTTAGAGTAGAAGCGCAAAATTCCTAGAGTAGAACCCGACATTAGGCTCGAGTTTGAAACCTGCCATTCATCTAAGCCAACCACATCTATTCCCCGTTTACTTACCCCTAGTCACAAATTTTAGCCTTAATATTTTCTTGAACCTATTAGCCTATTTCTTTTCAACCACCCTTAAGCGGGTTTCTCCTCAAACTCTCCTTAGGCTAATCACTCTGGCAGCCCATCATGCATTCTCCTCAAAGCCATCCATTGCAGCATTTCCTCCTTGTTCTCTCCTATGCAGCATTCAGCTCAAAGTTACGATTTGGGCAAATTAAAATCATATCCCTGAATTCCTCTCTCCTATGCAGGCATCAGCTCAATTACTGATTTGGGCAAATCAAAATCACATCCCTTCACCATTATCCCCACAAAGCTAAGCCAAATATCCATGACTCTACAACATTCACTTGCCTTACTCAACCATTGCCCTAACCTCGAAAGCTCATCAATGCTTGGTGGGCTCACATGTAACCAACGCATCAAACACCAAAATTAAGCCAGTCCCAAACACCCAAACCCATGGGTTGGGGGCTCACTTGGCAATCACATTCATCCACCGTTTGCTCGAATGGTGGCTTGCAGACGGCTCCATCCCGCAACTTAAAAGCTCTACCATTAGTCATTTCCTTGGGTCATTCATGCATTTAGACTAAGAATGACTTGCATACGCATATAGCCATGTGCAAAACCTTCATAACGTCATCATGCATGAGTTACATACATCATAGCCATATGCATCCTGCACCAAACACATCTACACATTGCATTGACATTACCATTGACATTGCACTACCTCCACACAAGGCTAGGCCCCATCATTACATGCAGTTGCATTACACATGCCTATACGTGCATTCATCGCTATACGCGCATTGTTGTACACGCAACATTCTTCCCGGAAAAGCCAAGGTCAGCGTAGGGAGATTTCCTGAGGTAACGAGGCGTTCCGAAGGAATTCACATCATCACTACATGCCTATACGCATTCAATCGCTATACCGATTGTTGCTACAAAAAGCCAAACTTTCCCCGAAAAGCCCAAGTCAGCCGTAGGGGAACTTTCCGAAGGAACGAGGCGCTTCCGACAGAACTTGGGCATTACTTCTGTCCAAATCAAATACTTGACTTCGTCTAGAGTTTTCGTTCTCTTCAGACTCAGTCAAAGTGGGGGCTTCTCACACAAACAGCTCCTTTGTACACTTCCGGTTTTGGGAAATTTCTCCCGCACCGAAGAATCTCCATATATCACACTTCGGGTCTATGATTTCTCCCGGCCTACAGAATCCAGCACAAACATCTTCGGGTCTATAATTCTCCCGCTACAAAATCCAGCACAAAACATCTTTCGGTCTACGATTTCTCCCGCTACAAGAAATCAGCACAAGCATCTTTTCGGGGTCTACGATTTCTCCCGCTACAGAAATCCACACAAGCATCTTTTCGGCGTCTATTATTTCTCCCGCTACTAGAAATCCGCACAAGCATCTGTCGGGTCTATGATTTTCGGTCGGTGCGACGGGCATTCGGCCGAAACGATTTCTCTGTTATGGGTCCATGGCCCCGCCTCAATCGTTGGTGAATTCCCCTTCACCCCTTAGGGCTTGCCTTTTTGTCGAAGTCGACTATGCTACAGATTGAGGCTAGTATCGACCTTGCTGCTTCTCCTTTTCGAGGGTTTTTTGCCTTGAAGTCGAGAGTGAGCGTAACGATCATGAACCCCCTTACCTCGGGCCTGTGCGGGGGATTCGTACAATTCCACTTCTTGGAGGTCATGCAAGGTTTCCCGCACCGTCAATTGGTTTTGCGTTCTTATCGCTTTTAGAAGCTTCTTAATTTAAGTTTTAATTTATTATTTTCAATAAGGATGATCCTCTAGGTTTTGTTTCTATTTGATCGCCCAATTCTAGGATTTTTGGATGTTTTTCTGTTGCCTCTTTCTATTCACAGGAGGAGAACCTTTGGCGAGTCTATACCCATTGTTTTGGCCGACTTTTAGATGCCGACTAGTACACAGGTTGTGCTACTATTTCTGTCTCAGTTTTGCGAGGGGGGATTGGTTCAAAGTTTAGGGTTCATTGCATCGATATACGCTACATTCCCTTACAGACATTGGTGTTGTTGGTTTCATTCTATTTGGCATGATCGTGGAGACTATAGACGTACACAGGCCGACGTAACTACGCAACAACGGATGCTATGCCAACTTGTTGCGACTCACATATTCGTATTGCTTCGGGGTGAAGGAAATTTATTAAAGCGAAATTATTCAAATCTGTTGTATTAATGCAAAATTGTTCATAGGTTCTATGGATGCTTGTATGTTGTTTCGTTTCGGTCAAATTGTTAAGTGTTCGTTTGCTTTACTATGAATGAAACATTTTTAGTTTTCTCGGTAAAAAAAAGTATGGAATTGAAATCTCAAAAGAGGAATAATAGGTGATTCATGTGTAATTTGATGTATTCATGTCAATAACACTGTATCTATTGACATTTCCCTATTTTTGGAAATTTTTACATTCATTTTGAGAAATTCATGCGGCAAGAACTATTAGGAATTTATTTTAGTTTGCCTACCTGGTTCACCGACGAGTTAGCTACGTACGACTACATCCGGATTTGACCCCGAGTTGCCACACCTAACTTACGGTGGGTGGAGTCTCCCAACAAGAGTTATGCATATACGACGAGCTCAAACTCGAGACCTCCCTTAAGCGACATCAAGTTGCTTATCATTTGAGCCAACTCAACACTAATTGGAATTTATTTATTATGTAAATTGGAGAAAGTCAAGTATTGTTGATTATGCTAGCTAAATGTCGTGTAGTTTTGTGAGCAAGTCTAGGATTAGTTTAAGTTTCCTAACTCTAGTAGCCTCTATGTGATTATTGCTCAACGATTTTAATTATTATATAAACACTTGTATATACTTATTAATAATATTTACGCTTAATATTATTCTTCTTCTAAATCTCATAAAGATGAGTCAAACTAAAAATGAGACAAATTTCTCTTTCACAGTGCAAAATCATTAATTATATTGGAGTTSGAGAGCAAATCTCTTGAAATCCATCTTTTCCTTGGCCTAGGTCGGAGTTATCAAATTAAAGGAATTAACCAAGCAACATTTTCACTTATATGAGTCTCGAAAATATATATTGACACATTTAAAATATAGAGTTTTGACATTGAACATATGGATGGTATAATCGACTATAATCACATTTATTTATTTTTTGTTGGAAACACAATTGAACAAATTATAGTAAATGAAATCTTTTCGTTTGTTCAAACTTAAAAAAAGGTGATTGTAGCTCTTTGTAAAATAATGTGTATATAGTTTGTTGAATTTTGATTTCATGTACACATATGCTACAGGTTGAATTAAATTTTACATCTTTTAAAGTGTTGATGTATTAGAGATGGAGGCTTTAGATAACAAAAAAAATCAAGATCCAATTTGCTTGGATGTAAGTTGAATTAAAGGTTAAATATTTGAAGTGTGTTGGCATGTATAATTAGAGAATATTGTTCTGCAATCTGCATGCATGTACACCAGTCACCACTTATGTTTAAAGGTAACACTAATTAGAATATTCTTGGATCTGTACATTGAAGCATCAATACTACTTCTCCCTTGCAAAACCCACACAGGTAATATAAGTGCACAATTCTCCCTTGCCATGAAATCATGAATCAATTGAATCAATTCAACATATACAATACCTAAAATTCTCCCAGGCAATGGACTAAAATCTCAGTTTCCTTGAGAAATGTTTCATCAAATAAACCCAACACACGTCTATTTTTCTTGAGCGCAACATATCCAGAAAGCTGATTGCCCAACTTATCATATGTATCAAGCAATTTCAGAGTCTCTCTCCATTCAGCCAATTCGTCATTGTTCATAGCAGACAAGGTTTTGTGATCTTGTAGAAAATGACGTAACCCTTTGAAGCTGTTAAAGACACGGTCAGGTACCTCAATCAACAAAGCAGACACCTCAATCAGTTTGCCTTGTTTTGCATAATTAAAGAATTCCTGCTGGAATTCTSTAGTGTTAAGTGAAACAAGTCTTATACCTTCCAGCAGATCAGATGATCCCACTGCAAACCAAATAGAGCATTCGTATAAAACTCAGTCAAATACTACTGTATATCAGATATGAACTCTAGTGTATAAAAGTTATTCTTTTGCATCAAAACAAAGCATTGGTTAATAAATAATAATAGAGGAGTTAAGCAGATAACCCTTGAAAACAATGTGCTGAGAAGGGCGGCAGAGTCGAATTTTTGGAGATAGAAGAGATTAAGAGAATGAGAATTAGGGTTTCGGATTTTAAAAAACGCAATAACTATTGTTAAATGGGCCTCATATAATAATATAATAAATATTTGGAAAAGCATCAAAGGACCACTTCTATAATTTGTGTTTGGTCATAAAGCACATAACTAACTTTCCGACCAAACTGTAATTCAATTACTCTAATGAATTAATTGGTTTAACTGTCATTGTTGTTAGAATCAGTGAAGTCTAGCTAATAATGAATCTTGATATTCACATATAAACATGTAATTTCCATTTGGATCACAAATTATGCCAATAATAATATTTCTCTCAAATCTCTCCTCCTGTTTCTCTCAATCTCTTTTCTTTCTTTCCTCTCATCTTGTTTTCCTCTTTTGCTTTTGTTCTTTCTTGTGTTGAAGAGACATACCACAAAATGGTATCAGACCAAAAACCTACCTTTGCCGCCATTTGAAATTTTCTCCCTCATCTTCAAACTTTTCAATGAATTTCTTTATACATACAAACACCCCACTGTTTGTTCATATTGTTCACAAGTCTAACTATCTTCTCTTCTTCATTATCCAGTCCTTTTCTTGGGTCAATCTTCTGGCTGCATAGTGTAACAACTCCCTGACCGCTGCTTCCGAACACGCACCCATGTAACACAACTAGACAGAGGTCAATAGGGTAGTGGTAACTACCTAAATCAGCGTAACATAATAGTCCCATAGATTCTCCTTCTTGCCTACCTGTCACCTGTGAATATACTTAAAAATACGGAGTCAATTGGCATGTTCACCGCTGATGTCCAGACTTATGATGTCGAGCTGGCACGTGGTTTTCAAAACGTTAGGCTAAAACAATACGTTTTATGACACGCGGGAATTTATACAAGGGGATATAGATCTTCTATTTCAAAGCATTACCACAAATTTATAGAAATTCTCGAAGATGTATAAATCGATTGACAAGTTGGAGCACCAGAGATTAATGGGAAGGCCCTTATTCGTAAACCATAATATTCTTTTAAAAACACCAAATGGATCCAATAGTTTGCAAAGTCTTTATGGTAGTCTACGTTATTATAAATTATTAAAGCAACGATCGCCTCACTCATCCCACCATCCATGGTAGTCATCCTGATTGGCTAAATCCTGTAAAAAGTCTCTCCGCCATAGATTTTCCAATATGAATTAAGAGCTCCATCACAAGGTCCATAGGTCCACCAATAGGAAAGAAAACTGTGGACAAACGAACAAAACAGACAAACGTGTTTTCACAAACAATACTGCAATCAGCAATAGTCTTGAGTACATACAAATTCGTGCAATCAGAAAGATAAACGGAAACATCTCCTCGCTAAAACTTCTGGAACATACCAAAGGTTACGACACTCTTAAAACAAGAGAAAACTCCAACTGTGGTGGGTGGGTTCATTAACCACTTAGCAACTTGTAACACATACAGTAATACCAATCTCAAAGACATAATGCATCACTACCTATTACATCAACTGGCTTCCCCTACATTAGCAAATCCAAAATTCCTCATTGCTTGCCTGTTTACCTGATTTCACACCCTGCATGAACTTGCAATTGACTCCCAAAAGAACATTCCTTGGACCTCAAAAATGTCTATTACATTTATTATGAATATGAGCAACCAGACAAGGCTGGGTCCAAAACATGTTTCACATTTAGGAACAATCAACCAGACAAATCAAGTGTCGCATCAGACCACAAGTTGCCACAGAACCAACTGCGCTCCCCCGTCCGAAAGACAATTCAAAAACCAGTAACAGTCAGAATGCGAAACGGGCCGCCGACTGCCGTCCATGTTAAGATGAAGATTCCAAACTAACCCCATTTTGGATAAAATCATTTATAAATAGTGAAAGAGAGCCCGCGTTGAATCAAAGGTTCTCCGGAAGGTACGAAAAGCGGAATATAGTCGCACCCCTCCCCTGAAGTTGTCAAGTACTCTAGAGTGCGAAAGTCGGAGTTTTTATTGCTCATTAGTGTTTTATTTTACTTGTTAATTATTGACACAGTTTGTGACAAGTTTTCATACGACCGTACCCCAACAAGACCAAAAAACACATCCAATTGTTTAGAGCATAATCATCCTTTAGTTTAGACCTGTTGGAGGATCAAGCCAACTAACCTCGTCATTAAAGGAGACTTCAATACTTCCGCTTTACTCAATTCACACATTATAGTCATGAGACGAGTAATAAATTTCCTCATTGAAGCAGATATACACTAACTCACAGACTTAAATTCATACATTGTATTATAACACAATCGCTCGATGAAAGATTGGTTCCAAGTTTATACTTGACTCCACTTGAACCCATCAACAAGACGAAAAACCAAATTATCATAGCCCAATAGACTAATATAACATCTTCATATAATCTCAAATGACAAACCAAAATCCTATATCCACAGTTCTATCAATTATCGACCCAATACTAAAATAGATGACTTATTCGTGACTCAACATACAATCCCAGGAAAGCATTCCCTCAAGGAAACATGTACATATACGTTCAAGCGAATTTCGCAGTGTACGTACCTTGAGCCATTGAATAAAAAGTCAATCCAATACTTCAGAAATCGACCTCGGTATACGAAGTCTCCTCCTCCTCCCTCCTAATCATTTTATACAAAAATTCGAATCAACACAG
>SNQN01007091.1:0-35039 GCA_008642245.1 Bassia scoparia
GGTAACTCATCATTGATTACCATTTGGGAACATTTCAGTGTCTACAGACTTGTCAACTCAATGACGCGTTGATCTTTGTTGGATCAACCTTCACTCCTTCTTTGTTGATAACATGGCCTAGAAATGCCACTTCCTTAAGCCAGAATTCACACTTTAAGAACTTTGCAAACCATTTCTGTCTCCTGAGGATGTCCAACACCATTCCTAGATGCTTAGCATGCTCTTCTTCATCCTTCGAGAACACCAAGATGTCATCGATGAAGACAACTACACACTCGTCCAACAACTCATGGAAGGACCTATTCATCTTATCCATGAACACAGCAGGGGCATTCGTAAAACCAAAAGGCATGACTACAAATTCAAAATGCCCATATCTAGTCCGYAACGCCATCTTTTGGATATCATCTTCCTTCACAGGGATCTGATGATAACCAGACCTGAGATCGATTTTAGAGAAGACACCAGCGCCCTTCAATTGATCAAAACGATCTTCAATTCTGGGCAAGGGATACTTATTCTTTATAGTCACCTTGTTCAGCTCACGATAATCGATGCACAACCGCATACTACCATCTTTCTTTTTCACAAAAAGAACTGGAGCACCCCAGGGAGAAGCACTAGGCCTTATGAAGCCCTTTTCAACAAGCTCTTGGAACTGATTCCTCAACTCTTGCATTTCAGAGGGTGCCATTCGGAAAGGGGCTTTGGAAATAGGAGCGGTACCTGGAATCAATTCAATCCRAAATTCCACATCTCTTTCGGGAGGGATCCTCGGCAATTCTTCGGGAAACACATCAGGGTAGTCTCTGACAACCGGGATGTCTTCGAGCTTAACACCTTCGGAGACTTCAGTTACTTTGCACAAGAACACTTCGCTCCCTTTCAATCTCATTTTCAGCATCTTCATAGCAGAGACGATCTTCACACCAAGCTTTGGCTTGTTGTTAGAATAAGAAACTCGCTTCCCTTTCCGGTTTCTCAACACCACCTTCTCATCCCTACAATAGAAGACATCACGATGATCCTTCAACCAGTCCATGCCGAAGATTACATCGAACTCATCGATAGGGAACTCTTTGAGATTTGCGGTCATTGCCACTTCATCAATGACAACAGGAACATTTCGGAAAGCGCAATGACAAGAAATTTTCTCCCCGTTAGGAAGGAAGATCAAAGATTTGACAGACAAGGAAGGGGCAACTTAGCCTTTTCAATAAAGGAAGAAGAGACGAAAGAAACAGATAGCATAAGTAAATAAAACATAAGCAGGAATAGAGTTCTCATATAAATAAACTTACACTCACAATTGCTTTTCTAAAAGCAACCCAATTTCTTACTACCTAAGTAATCCTCACACTAAGGTCAAGTCCATTGTCAGGTTCAAGTAACTCGTTCAAGCAAGCCTCGGAACCGTTTAGCTCTGATACCAACTGAAACGCCGTCTATTTTAGGTGCAATTGGCGGAAACATACTACTAAGTAGCTCAAAGATGCGGAAAAATTAAAAACTTCAAAAACAAACTTAAATAAAGTTATTACATTCAAATCAAGGAGGCAACATCTCCAATAACTTAAAGCAATCAAAACGTCTACACAAAGTTACGAATTATTAAAAGGGGGTAATCCTAAAGTCTCTCAGTAACCTCTTTCCCCAGAGCTCCAAAACAAATCACTCCTCACCTGCATCATCTAAACCACTAAATTTGCCACTTAATGCCATTAACTAGACCATCCTTAACACACATGCTCAAACGTAAACAAGGAATAAATGCAAGGCTTAATAAAAAGAATTCGATTCGAAGACCACAAACCTTCACTAATAATTATAGTTAAATAGAAAACAGACCAAGTGAATAAAACCAAAAATGAGTAAACCAATTAAATCCAAACAGGATGAGCTAGTAAGATCACAAGTTAACATAAATTTTCAAGTTGTAACGAACAGACGCAGTGAACAAATCGCGGCTCACAAGGCTAGATATAGTCAGGACGCACCACGGGTAACCACCAAGTATACCCGGTCTGAGAATGGCCAAACTCTCTCCTTATCCGAATACGCAGCTCGGAACGAGAACGACACTAACCCAATCCAATCTACTATAGATGTGCGCCAATCGAAGGAACACTATAGACTTACCCAACGATTTCCAAATTATCAACAAAAAAAAACCAAATCAAACTCCAATGTTCTCAGCACCACTATGGACTTACCCTTAAGAACCAAAGCACAATGACCATTTCCAAAAACAAGTTCCATAAACTCCACGAAGTAGATTAAACCAACTTAAGTCAAAACCAATTTCATAAGCAAAGGTCAAAATCAAGTTTTAAAGATCAAATTCACTAATAAGATTTGCAACAATTAGAAAGTAATTAAATCAAAAATATACATAGAAAACAAAATAAATTATTCATAATCCAAATAATTAAGTTGAGACCAAAACAGTAAGTTAGTAAAAAACATTAGTTTAAAACCACGTGACACCAACTAAAAAAAATTGTCTAAAGAACTATTTAAAACCATTATAATATTAATTCACCAAAATTAAGCAAAAACTCATCAATAATAAATAAATAAATAAATAAATATAAAATAGTTACTGTTATAAATTATTTAGGACTGTTTTATAATTACACTAAATTATTTTACAATTTCTAATAATTTATATAAATTGAATAACCAAACACGAATTAATTCTAAAATTACCGAATAAATCCACCTAATTATTAAACTTAGAAGAATGTAAAGTCATTTTTAACCCTAAATCATCTCTATTTCGTGGTGCTTAAAACAGAAACAAAAACAGAAGTTCAAAGGTCTCAATTGATTAAATAGGTTAATTACTTAGAAATTCCAATTAAATTATTTAATTAACCAAATTAATTTAGACATTACAAAAAGGATTAAAACACATTTTATTACATAATATAATAGGAAATATTTATTTAGGATGAATAAATAATTTCAGAATTCTAGATTGCTTAACGAATTAATGAATAAATTACTAGAAATTCCTATTTAATTATAAATTAACAAAAATTATCAATATTTTGGGACATTCCCTACTGTTTTTAGACCCTTTTAGAGCCACAAAGACGTGACAAACATTTGTAATTAATTAATTTCAGAATTATCAAAATTGCGAAAACAGTTTAATACAATTGAGAAAAACAATTATTTGAGGCATAAAACAATTACCATAAAATAAAATTATACCAATAATCAAGGATCACTTAGGGATAATAAAATTATTATACAATTTAATACTCAAGACATTATGCAGAATAAATTTTGCAAGTGAGACCAGGAAAAACAGAAAAACTGGAATTTCCAAATATGTAAATAAATTCATACAAGTCACGAAAATTACAAATAAATATTTATAAATTAATTCTATAATCATAACAAAACGGGAAAATTATATAACAAAAATATTTGCAAAAAAACATATTAAACATAATTTATCAACATAGAACGATAATCAACAAATTCCAATTTTATTAATCCTAACATGAATTCATGTTTAAATAAGAACATGTGAAGGAAAATCTAGTTACCTTGTATTAGAGAAAATTACAACCCGAAAAGAAAAAAAACCTTCAAGAAATCCTCCAAGAATTCGTAAATAAGACCGTTGCGCCAAGCTTGAACAACCGATTAGAATCACCAAAAAAATTGTTTTTTTTTTTTTTTTTTTTTTTTACTAAGAGGACTCGGCTGTTGAAGAGGAAGAAGGAGTTTTTTTTTGTTAGAGAAAATGATGAGGTTAAGCTTAAATTGATTAAGGCATTTTAAAGTGTAGTTGTTACTACAAATAATGGCAAGGAAGTAATCCCAAGAGGCACTAGAATGGCCGGCCAAGGGAGGAAATGAAGAGGAGGGGGTTTTGCACAATTTTAATGAGGTTGAATGAATGGTTATGAATAATCATGGTCATTAGTAGAAATAAACAAGGTACTAAAAAAAGATCAACAATTAGCAAAATAACCCATTCACTTACACTCATCACCATGCCTATTATAATTTTGATACTAAAGTTGTACAACCTAGTTTTACTAACTCGTCACTAGGAGTCGGTCAAAAATAATTACCTAAAGTCAAAAACGATCATAACACAAAAATTCACGTAAACAGCAATGTAACCACAATTACACTTATTATCACACAATAATAATATAATAATATAAAAAATAAAACAATTAATAATAATAATAATAATAATAATAATAATAATAATAATAATAATAATAATAATAATAATAATAATAATAATAATAATAATAATAATAATATATCAACTCAAAATAAAAGCTATACTTAGAGAGAAATTACTAAAAAGGTGACATAACAATAAAATTATGCCAATGAGAAAATTCGGGGTATTAAAGGACGAAAGCAAGCAAATAAAGCGTCCCCTACCTGACCAGCTCCAGGGGGCATAGAGTTTTGAGCATGTCTAGCAGCTAGAGTGGAGGCTCAATAAACTCGTTCAAGCCAAGACAAATCCTCAAGTCAGCAAAGGGGATCTCCCCGAGGTCGTTGTCAAGCTGCACAAGCCAAGCTAAAGTTAGTGCACAACTAACAGAAAAACAAATGCAAGGATAAGGTGTAGATAAACAAGACTCACACCTTGGCAACTAGCTCGACTCGGGGGGCTAGCCGCTCTTCGATAAAGCGCTCATAGGCGTCATGACCCTAGAACCTAGCAAGAGCTGGTACTCCACTGCCTCACCATGACTCAAGTCATTATACAACACGACAACTAGCAGATCCTCGTCCATTGCAMCATAGTATTCGGAGGATCATGAGGCACTGCAGGCTTAGAAAAACTATGCTGCCTCACCACACGCTCACCAAGGTATCAAACAAGCCCTTGAGGCCCCTAGAAGATACATCTCCTTTTAGCAAGTTCGGCCGCTGCAGCAAACCTCCTCGACCTTGCATTCCCTACTCGCCTCAATTAGCGCCACTTCACTTGTAGCTAATTGTGGTTAAAATCGCAAATATTCAAAGAAAACATACAAGTAAAAGGCAACGAAACTCACCTCAACTAGGTTTAAGCGGCGGAAAATCCTCCTAGGCTATTGGAGTCCGCAAGTCCAAGTCAGAGTGTCTCGAGGTGTCCATAGCATCATCACAGGCCATCGAGCAGGCTGTGCATGGGGAGATAACCTAGGCACCAAGCCCAGGCATGGAAAGTACTCATACACTCAGAATTGCAATTACAGCTAAAAGGATCAGCCAACAAGGGTAAATCAAATACAAACAAGGCGATAAAAGTCAAAGAAGATTACCTCAAACACTCTCTAACAGCCAGCCAGTGCAGGAACTGTAGCGCCATCCAGRTGACGACATCACATCCTCATGGAATGGACTTGAGCAGCATAGCCAAATCCGCCCCAATCATAGGAGGAAACAGCAGAAAGGTCCTCCAAAATAGGGAGAAAGTGAAGCTGAACCTTACCTCCCGTGCCTTTATCAGGACACAAAGCTATGCAAAGCATCACCAAGATAAAGATCCTAGCTGACTGCTCATCTGTGGTACCTGCCATTTCTAGACCATCCATGAGCGCACTCTGCGARGCCCTGTTGTCCACGCTCTCGGTTCGCAGACGAGAAGCGATCAGACCTAGCCAGTTATCTAAGCGAGGATCAGAAAGCTTGATCTCGCTATCCAAAGGGACAAACTTGTTAGTGAAAGCAAGTCCTGTAAGCGTGGCAAAGTCATATGGGGTCAAAGCCATTTCCCCCCCATAGGAAGTGAAAGGTGTTCGTGGTGTCCCAAAACCACTCCATCAAGCCGAACACCGGGATCTTAGGAGCAAGCTAGTACGACTGGCTAGTCATGTTGAGGATGAAGTCATGAAAGCCGCACCGGCCAAGGATGTCCCACACTCCTCCGCGACACTCAAAGAAGTCTTTGCGGAATAGATGACCAATAGTGTGAGAAGTTCCATACATTCGAGTCCTATAGTTACTCTGCACGAGGGATGACACAAGGGTTAGCAAGTAAGACATAATAGAAGGAAACTAAGCAAGTGAAAGCAACATCCACGTCCATTCTTCGGACGAGTGGAGATGTGGTAATCAGGGAAGCAACGCAGCTCCAAGTTGTCCCAATCAGTCACCTTCCATCTCTGGCGGGAACTACGCACCTGCTTCCTTCTTCGGACTAGCCGCACCTAATCTAGCGGCATGCTATAAGCAAAATAGAGTAAGGGTTCAGAAAACAAACGGGCAGCATAACGGCTAAAAATGGGCAACTTYCATACAAATAAAAGGCCCTCCGAGGGCTTACAACTAATCAACACAACCATGGTCGAAGGAAATACACAATTTCCTAACAATCAAAACAATAGGCAGGCAACTAAAGGGTGAGAAAGAGCAATTCTTTTCCCTAGTGAATATACATGGCTAGCGGAATGCACAATTCCACTCACAAACTCTATATGCAACGAGGATTTCAAGAAGGTGTATGCACTCACTCATGCGCCATAATCCCCAATTAAGCAAGCA
Source organism: Bassia scoparia (assembly GCA_008642245.1). NCBI lineage: Eukaryota > Viridiplantae > Streptophyta > Magnoliopsida > Caryophyllales > Amaranthaceae > Bassia > Bassia scoparia. The sequence continues at coordinate 6,520 of SNQN01007091.1, forward strand.
ATCACAATTAAGAAGCACGTTTTCAAGGTTTAAGCTACTTACAATGGTGAAATTATACATGGGCATTCATGTTATTGCAAATGGACATGGAAAAGCTTATTCTGCCATTTACAAACAAGAATAAGCAAAGCATATGCATAATTCTAAAAGACATGGGCATGACAAGCTACTATTCATCATCTTCTCGAAGTAGTAAGCTTACAATGGCATAACTCATTCAAATTTTCACTAAATTTGATGAAACAAGTTGCAAAAGACTCACGAAGGCATGAATAAACAAAAGCAATCAACAATTTCAAGCATACACAAGCAAGGGAGAAAGCCCCAATTCAATTGCACAAATTGGCAAGGCATATTCATATGGCATAATTTTGGATATTAAATTGCAACTTACAAGTGAATTTCAAGTTTCGAGTAATAAACTTACTTGAATTTGGAATTTGATGAGCAAAAGAGACCTTTCCAAGAAATTCCAAGATGCAACAATGGAGTTTGGAAAGAGTTCGCAATAGACAAAGCAAGAGGCAAAAGGCAAATGAAGCAAAAGTCACGAAATTCGACCAAAATAGMTCGAATGCTGGGCGTAATTACGCCCAGCTTTGCCTGTTTTTGGCTCGATTTTTGATCCATTTCTCGTGGGCCCACTTYTGTATGCGCGAAGACCGTTGCATTCAAATATCGTTGGTACTTCCCAGGAGTTCCAACCAATTTTTAAAGTCATGCACAATGACCAAAATGCCCCTAAGCAAGCAAAATGGGCCCGAAAGTCGTCACATCGCTACAAAAATACACCTACAAAGCTACGACGAGCCGTAAGCGAATGCAAAATTATGACGAAACAGTATCTATGATTAAGTYAAGATCAAAAGCGGATCAAAGTCAAAGCACACATTCCCCAGTCAAAGTCTCATCATCCTCGCAAAAGGTTAAGCATTAGCCCAATTGTGCATACGCAACGCAAGCACCAACAAAAATACATTGCTATACGCAATCGTGGCTATACGTGACGTTACCTCCATATTAATCATCCTRGCAAAAGGCCAAGCATTAMCCCAATGGTGCGTGCTTTGATCTACTATACTCGACTAGCCGAGATGGGATAAAGTAGATCTGAGCACGCACCAGCAAAAAGACATTCGCTATACGCTGCGTTATCATCATATTAATCTTCCTGGACGACTAGCCGAGATGGGATAAAGCAGATCAGAGCACGCACCAGCAAAAAGACATTCGCTATATGTGATCGTGGCTATACGCTGCGTTATCATTATATTAATTTTCCCAGACGACTAGCCGTGATGGGATAAAACAGATCAAGAAAGAACCAAGTCCAAACGGAGGCATCGATARGGACATCATTTCATATTCCCCAAAGAATTCCAAACAGAGGCATCGATACGGACACCGCAGCAATTCCACATGAAGTCCTAACGGAGGCATCGGAGTGGACATTGAGATAGAAATCCCCCAAGGAAATCCTAACGAAGTATTGAGGCGAACGACCACTTAGCAAAGATCACAAGTGGAATCAAAACCATAGGTGAAGATACTCTCAGCTCTCACAAAATCCCGAGTGGAATCAGAACCATAGGTGGATATAGAATCAGTACTCGCAAGAACCGCCAGTGGAATCAAAACCATAGGTGGAAATCCTCTCAAAAGTCATCGGTGGAATTAGAACCATAGGTGGATTTACAGCCAATCCTCGGTGGAATCAGAACCATAGGTGGAAGCACAACCAGTACTTGCTAGTGGAATCAGAACCATAGTTGGGAGTATGAAATCGCCAGTGATATCAGAACCATAGGCGGAAGCACGGAATCCTTGGTGGAATCAGAACCATAGGTGGAAATGTAAGCAAAAGCATTAACAATAGCGACAAGCAAGCAAGCAACATTCAACCACAAGTGCAGGTAAAACTAACGCATTTGTTTTGTAATTATCYGGTACTTTGGCTTTCGTTTTACGAGGGTTTCTTCTCTACAAACTCAACCAAAGTGGGGGCCTCTATAGATACCTACATTTGACCCTAGCTTAAGACGGCCAATGATAAGACACCCTTTGCAACACACAAATCAAATCGAGAGAGTTAGGACCCTGACAGGCCCTAAAAGAGGCAAGTTCCCTTACACCGAGCACCTCTTCTAGGCATTTAGCGCCTCAAAAAGTAAGTTTTAATTTTCAAATAATTTTAACTCATTTTTAGACATTTTTCTAGAATTTTTCTAAGCATTTTTGCGTTTTTTCGGAGTTTTCGGCAATTTACTTTATTTTGCAATAATTAATTAAATTACTAAAACAGCTCCAAAATTCACGAAATTTTAACTCAAAATACTAAATTTCACAAGGAAGTTTTACACATTTTTTTCATAATTTTTCYATTTAAGGTTTAATATTTACTTTGTTCTTAAGCAACAATGCAAAACCGAGCAAAGCGGGCCACCACGGGATATTTTGCCTCGAGACAAGTATGTTGAGGAAGCCAAATATCTCGAGGATTGCAATATAATCAGCTACAATCGTATATAATCARGCACATATTTTATTTGATTTTATCACGATCTCCCTATTTAAGGCAAAATAAATCGGCCAAAATCAGGCAAATATTGGGCGCAATTGCGCCCAGTTTTAGGCGTAATTACGCCTAGTTTTGGGCATAATTGCGCCRAGTTCCTTGCCTTTTTTTGCCGATTTCAGCCCTTGCCTACAAWTAAGAGACCCCCCTCGTTCATTTACGAACTTTTGCACGCTTGAAAAAACTTTGCATGCTTGGGAGAACTTTTGGACGGGCTATACACTTCTCTCTCTCTCTATTCAAAACTCTCTCTCTCTCTCACTCAAATACTCACTCATAAATACATAAACACATTCAAACACACTCTTTTGCATTAGATCTAGGAGGTTTTAAGGGTTCTAAGCCTCGACAAGGGTTCCTAAGGGTCTGAAGCTATGTCCTTGGTCTTCGACATCGTGTTGTGAGGTAAGTTTGAGGCCAACGTCTCAATTCTAAACCCCRTTTTGCATGCTTGTTTAGAGATTCGACTTTCTATGTAACTTTGCATGTAATATTGACTAATAATAACTTGGCAATTCAAATTAAAAGCAACCTTAAGGCATAACTTTTAATTCCTCGCATGAGTGCTTGCATGCTTGTCTCACACCCATAATATGCTTTAACAAAGACCGACAAATTTCGTGTTCTCACGCCTACTAAGATAACTATGGACAACCGACATTAGGCTCTTGGAATACAAYATTAACAACACATGCCACAACAAACTAGACACTATTTGCATAGTATTCTGTTAAACAACCCGCCTAGTAACTTTGCATGTTTAGGGTTTAAAACGGAAACTTATTTGTTGTTGTCTTTTGGACAATGAACTTGCAATAATTGAGTAGTGGCCGCTAGACGCAGGGGTGTGTTGTGCACTACTTCAGCCTTACCCTTGTCCCCCAATCCAGACTTTTGGTGCACTACTGGACATGGAGTCCTTCACCTTGCTTCATGCAATTTAGGCAAGGCTTAAACCGGGTTCRGCAYCTTCCCGAAAGAAGTGCGGTGGCGACTTCCTTTACTCATTTCGTGTATAAACACACAACTCCAGGCATACTCACAATATGCAAAAGGTAATAATTGAATTCTAGCATACAAATGAGCCGCCTTAAATTGTACCCCCCGGAGCAAAGGGACCGGACCCAGTCTGGCCCAGTAACGCCCCGACGCCCGTACACGTACCCTCACTTGCGGGCAGGAAGTTTGAACCGTGCTTTCCTCCTAGGGCCACATGTGTCGTCGCACGCGCCACCCCAAGCTGCACGCTCTACACATGCGCTCCACACGTGCCACCTAGAAGCCAAAATTCCAGAGAGTTTGGCACGTGCGCGCTACTTTAGAGCTGCACGCACCACCGCACACTCCAGTCCTGTCTGCACGCGCCACTAGAACTTGCTAAAACAGAGAATTTAGCGCGTGCTCTCCACGCACCACTCGTAGGGATGGATATGGATCGGATTCACGGTAGATGAACCATCATCCATAGCCATCCGCCCCACCCGATCGATCCATCACTCGCCCAATAATCCACCTGAATCCATCCATCCACTACCCACGAGTGAGACAGATGGATCGGGTAAAAAAAGAATGAGGAAAAAAACAAAATCCAATGCATAAATATCAAGTTGCAAACTAYCCAAAAAACACTAACAACAAATAATTAAAACAAGTTGAATTTTTTTAGGGAAATTCTATATGGTAGCCTCGAGTTTTGTCGAAATCCACACGGTGACATTCTAAGTTTTCATAATCCACTTCGTGGCCTTGAGGTTTTAGTAAATCTACACCGAGGCCTCGAGTTTTCTATTTTCCACGTGGTGACCGAACCTAATTGCACCTAACCTAACCATTTACACCCACTTACCCAACCACCACACAAATTTCACCTACTCAACTCACCAACCCAGGCAATCACTAACCCAAGTCACCACCCTCACCAACCCAACCCCCAACCGAGTTAACACACATAGCCGCCTACCACCTTGCCACCACCTATCTCTCTCTTCCCTTTCGTTGCCGCTCCATGGACCCTGCGACCAAAACCTTTGGGTAAGAGGCCACAATCGAGACGTATGAGCTGCCATGAGCCACGACCCATCACCCGCGCGGCCATGAGCCACGATTCACCACCCGCGCGGCCACCAACCACCCGCGAAACTACCTCACAACACTACACTTGATTAAGGTTTTTCCCTAATTCAAAAATTAGGGTTCTTCCCTAATTTGAATTGATGTGAATTTCTCTTGATTATATGCGAATTGTTAGGAATTATTTGCATATTGTTTGCGAATTAGGGTTCTTTCCCAATTTTTTCCCTAATTCGAAAATTAGGGTTCCTACCCAATTCTAATTGCTGTAAATTCCTCTTCAATTATATTTGTTCATCTTCAAAAATTAGGTTTCCTCTTCGAATTGTTTGTGAATTGTTGTGCGTAGTTCGATTGTATGCGAGTTCTTGAATTTGTTGCGAATATGGTAGTGGTGATAGGTGGACGGTGATTGGGTTGAGGTGGAGGGTGGTTGGGTTGGTTGGTTTGGGGTGGTGGCCTGTTAAGTTCGGGTGGTGGGGACGACGCCAGTTGGCCTGGGTTGGTGGGGATGGTGGCTGGGTGAGCTTGCGGTGGTTTTTGGTGATGTAGGGGTGAGTTGGTGAGAATTGGGTGGTGGAGGGTGGTTAGGTGAGTGGGTTAGAGTGGTTCGGTCACCACGTGGAAAATAGAAAACTCGAGGCCATAGTGTGGATTTTCTAAAACCTCGAGGCCACGGTGTGGATTATGAAAACTTAGTATGTCGCCATGTGGATTTCGGCAAAACTCGAGGCCACCATATAGAATTTCCTATTTTTTTATAAAACATATACCAGCAAAACATTAAAAAAGTCGCAAAACATAATTAAAACAAGATGAAATTTTAGGATTTAGGTAGTGAGTACGAGTGTTAGTGGAATATATGGATGATGGATTCGGTGATGGGTGAAAAATTTACACGAATCCGATTCGTCACCCGCATCTGTTAATCCGTCACCCGCGTTTCTTCCGTTTAAATCGGATTTTTCACCCATTCATTTAGACGGATGGATCGGATTAGCAGATGATKTGTTGGATATTCCCATCCCTAGCCAGTTGTCCTTCCCCTGCGCTCTGGGTCTGTTGACGTGCATACTTGTAATAGTGTGATATTAATAGGATTGTGAGGAGAGAGAAAAATAAGTTTTCAAGTTTCGAGTTTAATTTTTAACATTTGTTTTTAGATGGCAATTTTCTTATTTTTCTTTCAATTTCAATCATCTTCTTCATTTTACAATTTCCATTAGAGTAGAGGAGAGAGAAAACTCCAGTAATGTTCTTCATTGATTTGTTTGTAGAATCTTCAATTCTTGTCCAAATTTTGTAAGTCTTATATCAAATTCATTCAACTTTTTGAGGTGAGTTCAATGGTAGCATTAGTTTTTAGTTTCTTGCATGTTTAGAGTATTTTATTTGCAAATTTCGTTTTGTAGATTTTATGGGTCTTTTTCTTGAGTTTTGATTTTTGTTTCTTTTGTTCATAGATTGAATCTAGTGTTGTTTGTGATTGTTTTGATATACTTTTTGTTGATTTTGGTTGTGTTTTGATGTAGATATTTCATACCCTATTATTGCTTTCATGCTTGTGAATTCATGGCTTGTTCCTTGTTTTCTAGCATTGATTTTGTTAATTTCTTGTTCTTAAGCATGATTTTTGAGTAGTTRCCTTAGCCTAGGTAGCTAGGGAGCCCAACCATGATTGATTGATGCCAAAGTGATATTTTAACTCAATTCAAAATCAATTTTCCCCTAATTTGTGGCTTCTTGATCATATTTTGAATTGGATTTGGTCACCTAGAGCTTGGTCCGAGAGAGAGTGCTCTCTTCAATCCATTCAAGAGATTGGAGGTTTGTTAAGGGTTTCTAGCTTAATTGATTTTGACTAGTCCTAGTTAGGGTTAGAATGGGACTTCAAATTGAGCTTGGTTTAGGATTGTTGGATGACCTGGGAGATGATTTCAACTACCTTCCTAAGCTAGAGTCACAATTGCATTTACATTGAATTGAGGATTATTCTTTTCTTTGGTATCGATCGTGTTTGTGGTTAAGCAACCTAGTGTTCTTAGGTGTTTTATCTCTTGATTTTACAACTCTAATCTCCTAGTTCTTAGTAGCTCTAGTTTTTACAAAATCCCAAAATTGATTTCACACCCCCAAATCCTTGTAATTCAAGCTTAAGCAATACCTAGCCTCTTTGTGGTTTGATTTGGACTTGCAACCTATACTAAGTATAGTTATTTGTTCAATTATAAATTTTGTTTGAGTGGTTGACTTAGTGTAAATCCAACGACACACTAAGTCCTTCCGTCAAATTGGCGCTGTTACCAGGGAGGCAACATTGTTTGAGCTTTGATAACTTTGATTTGGTTTTTAATTATTTTTTAGTAAAAATTCAAAAACCCGAAAAGATTTTCAAACTTCACTTGAAGTTGTTTTTGCTACAATTTTTGAGCATCTTACTTTACATGCAACATTGTGAGTCTCCAACTTTAGACTTAGACCCCGAGATTGAAAAGACTTGAGAACGATTCGGAAAGCGAGAAAAGAGGGTTCTGGAGTTAGAGAAGAAATATAGAACGAGGGCTTACATAGTTCTTCGAGTAAAAGTGAGAAAGAGGAGGAAACTTTGGTAAGTAAGGAAGAGAAGTTCGAAGCATTTGAGAACTTGGCTAGAACACTTAAGGATCTAACGACTCCGAGAGCTTACACGAATTCTAAGGCAATAGTGCTCCAACCATAGAAGGAACTTTTGAGATATGACCCAACCTAATCCAATTGATCGAATCGAGGCCTTTCCATGGGTTAAAGAATGAGAACCCTCATAAAAACTTGAAAGACTTTGAGAAGTACGTGGACACTATTCAGGTCAATGAGGTGACTCAAGAGTATTTGAGATTGAAGCTCTTTGAGTTCTCACTCTTACGGAAAGCCCTCAATTGGTTAGAGAAGGAGGTCTGAAAGTGCAAGTGATACTCAAGAAGGGAGGGGGTGAATTGAGTATTAAATAAGTGTTGTAAATTTATTGATGAATATAAGAACAATTTAAGAACAGTTCTCAGCAGCGGAAATATAAAAGCATTAAAATAATCAACARAAGGATTTAACAAAAGATTACACTCGATAAAATTATGCACCTATGCACAAAAGATCCAGCAACTTCCACCTATGAAAATTCAACTCAACCACCAACTATTGCGGTTCAAATGAACTTGATCCCTGACCAAATTCCCCAGCAAACTGAACTCACAGAATTCTCAAATGACAACACTTCTCTCTAAAAATAATTAGCCTAAATGCTAGAATGAGAGTATATTATGTTCTTAATATGGTATTGGATTTATGCTAAGTTAAGCTTCGAGAAAGAGAAACTTTTGCAACTTGTGTTTACGAATAAGGCTTGTGCAAAAGTTTTAGGGTTTGTATGCGAGTAGGTTATCTTAAATAAGACTTTGGCTTGCATTTTATAAAATATTGAATAAGAATATTTTCCTTGGGAGAATGATAATAATCCACGGAAAAATATTGTTACTGATTTTCTTTGAGATCAAATAAAATCAGTGCAATATAATATAACATGCTTACCATACTTAAGATATCTTACTTGTACAATAACCCAACCATCAGTGTATTTTAAAATTTAGTTTACGCGGAAAGAAACTTTCATACCATATAGATGTTTGTGAATTAAACTTGAGAGGACTGGTTCGAAACTGTTCCGATACTGTTCCAGTCAGCCAAGTTTACTTGTAGTTGTATATGATAAATAACCGAAGTTCRTTATCACACACAACTAGATCATCTCTCTAGACTCAACCTTTATAGTGCATTACAAAACCTAGATACCACTTACATTACATCTAAGACCTAAGACTATGACTTGTGTGAGCTTGGTATTCATTCAAACTTCAAGACTTGGCTTCATGAGATTCCTCTTTTTATCCATTGAACTTGTGCCTTTTGTACCTGCACATGCAAGCAGAAACTTACATGCAAATAGATAGTTCAATGTAGTTTGTCATCATTCAAAACTTAAAGTAGGAACTCAACAAGGTCATACCCAATTCTCTCACAACCTGAGAAGAGACAACTAGCGCCTTCCTGCGTACATAAGTTCTATGCACATTGGAAGACCACGGAGATAAGGGCGAAGTTGCAAGGTTTCTCCCAAAGGATTGATGAGACCCTCTATGAGACATAGGAGAGGTTCAAAGAGTACCAAAGGGAGTGCCCTCATCATGGCATTCCCAAAATGGCTCTTGTATTAAACCTTCTATATGGGCCTCTATAACTCAAGCAAAATAAGTCTAGATGCGGGCGTCGGAGGACCCATCATGAACAAAAGCGAAGATGAGATTGAATGGATCATTTAGGATGTGGTTGACAATTATGCCACATGGAAAGAGAGCCAGAGGGCTCCCCAAAGGCAAGCCAAAGGCGTGGTGAACTCGCTCGGTGAAGGCGAAATGGCGGAAAGCTACTTGAAGGAATTAAATACATTATGGAGAAATCCCTTGAAAAGGGGGGAATCTCRTCATCTCAAGCGACTCCACCCACCCTTCTAAAGGGACAAAATAAGCCTAAGACTCAAGGTTACAATTCTATGCCTAGTGGAGTCCTATTTTGCAATATATGRGGTGCTTATGATCACTTGTCTTCACATTGTCACATGCAAAGCGTTTCTTTCATTGATGATAATTGTCTTGATGATATGCCTTTTGAGTATGATGTTGAGCATTGTAATGTAATGCGACATAATGGAATGAGGCAGCATTTTGGTGGCAATTCTAATGCATTTGGGCCGATGAGGTCTCCCTACAACCCACAAAGAGAAATGGGCGGCTTTGGTTATTAAGACAATGCTAACCAAAGGGTTTTTAACCCCTAAGGTGGAAATGGCTTTGGTAACCAAAGGCCACTTAATCAAAGAGGCGATGGTTATCAAAACCAAGGTTTTGTAAACCAAGGTGGTTTTGTAAACCAAAACCTTGGTTATGGTAACCAAATGCCTAACACTCAATGACAAGAGGGTTTTAGGGGGAATATAAAGCCAAGGGGTGCTCCTCATTTCCAACCACTCACTTTTCAAGGAGTTTTGCATGGGCAACCAATGGGGCTAAGAGGAAACCAAGTTCCACCCCTTTTCAACCAAATCCAAACCCCATGAAATCTRAATCCTTATCCCATTTCAAACCAAAATTTCCCCCACTTTCAACAACAACAAGATCAAGAATTCCCAAAACCCGATCAACATGAGCTTAGAGCRGAGATAAAGACTCTTGAGGGCCAAATGGCTCAACTTGCCCAATAAACCCGAAAGTACATTCAACCACCTCAACCATCTACCTCTAATACTAAGAATTATGGAGTTTATGTTATGAATTCAACTAAGAAGGAGGAGGAGATTGAGAATGCGTTGAAGGGATAAAGGGAGAGTGAGCACATAAATGAGGAAATCAAGAAAGAAAAGAGTGAAGGCGAAGAGAGTGTCAAGAAACAAAAGCTTGATAAGAGAGGAGAAGTGAATGCAAAATTAATTGAGGTGAAAGTAGCTGATGTCGGTGAGAGAGATCGAATGAGCAAAACAGAAGATGAAAAGGTCAAGGGAGAAAAGAAGAATTGTAAGAAGAAAAATAAGAGTGCTAGTAAGAAGGGTAAGGCTATAGAGGAGGGTGAGTCTAGTGTGAGGCAAGACCCCTTAGGATTGAAAGTTATATCCGAGATACCTATCCCCAAAAAATTCTTGGACACGATGTTTGACCAATTCCTTGAGATGCTCTAATTTCATCACTCACAACTCTCACCTAATGGAGACAAGGATGAAATGCCTAACTTCTCTCAATTTCTTGGAGGCTCTTTGAGCAAGGGGCAAATGAGAGGAAATGAAATGAAAGTAGAGGCCCCAAAAGAGATCCCAAAGAAGTTGAAGGATCCGGGGACTTTCTCTATCCCTTGCACCGTAAATGGAGTGCTTGTTAAGGATGCACTTTATGACCTTGGTGTGGGGATTAGTTTCATGACACCCCCGGTCTCCCAAAAGCTTMGCCTCACAACTCTCAAGCCTCCTACCACCACAATTCAATTTGCGGACGACACCAAACAGGCTTCAGTTGGGGTGGCCAAGGATGTCCTTGTCAAATTTGGCAAAAAGGGTCATTTATTCAAAAATGATTTCGTGATCATGAACTTGACTAGTCACTCCGACATTTCGGTGATTCTAGGTAGGCCCTTCCTTGCCAGCGTCGGGGCAAGTATTGATGTGAAGCAAGGCACCATTAGCTTCACGGTGGGCAAGGGGAGGGTCACCTTTCGCAAGAAAGGAGTGTCTAGTTCGAGTGATGGTAAGTACAATAATTATCTTTCCAACTCTTGTGATCTATTAATTCTATGCTTGTGACTAACCGCTATCATGCTAGTGTGTCCTTGTGGCCTTGTGTAGGTGAAGGTGTGATGCAAGGAGAACACAATGAGCAAAATCTAGAGGTAAGTGAGCTTGGTAATGAAAGCAAGGGTAAGTCCAAGCTTGATGATAGCTTGGTTGGTTCGAAGGTCCTAATGATTGGAGACCATTGTAAGTTTCTTAGTATGGGCACTCCTTCTTTTGTTCAAYTCTCTAGGGGTCAAAATTGTAAGAAAAAGGAGCGAATCCCCTATGAGTACTTGAGGAGTGCTTAATTCTCTTCTCATATATCTTTTGATGACTCATTTGTGTTTGTGCATGGTGAGTATGCTCAAGTGCATAGTGCAATTTTGAGGTTTTTGGTGTTGAAGGATCCCCCGTAATGGGGATGATGCGTCAAGCTAGTCACATTACAGAAGCGCTTCCGAGAGGCACCTCGAGGGCTTCAACCTCTTCTCTATGTGTTGTGTGTTGGAGCTCACACGCTTTGAGCTTGTGTCGTGTGCTTGTTATGTGTTTGTGCTCTTATTTTTGTTGTGTGATTATGTGCGATCTTTTTTGTCTTTGTTTTGCTCATAGCTTTTGACTTTTGAGCTTATGGGTGGAGGACGAAATTTACGAAGGAAGAATGGTGGTGTGTGTGTGTGTGTGTGTGTTGGTTTTTGGTTTTTGTGATTTTGTAGCTTGGTGGAGTATCTGTTGACTTTTGGTGGATGTTTCAGAGTTGTTGGAGTTGTGTAGTTGACTTTTATTTTATTTTGGGATCTTTTGTAAAAAAATAATAAAAAGGGTCCCAAATTTTTGAAATAAAGAGGGTTTTAGTACATAAAAAATCTAAATTAGCCCCCCTCCCCCCCACACACGGCTCCCCACTTCCCTTCCCTTCTCCCTATTTTTCTTTTTCTTTTTCTTTTTCTTTTCCCTTTTATCCTATCCTAATTCCCCTTACCCCACAAAATCACGCACCTCACCCACACTCKYCTCCCTCTTTTCCTTTTTTTCTTTTTCACTCCACTTCACTCATTCATTCATAATCATACATTCATTCATCATATTCAAACAGAAACCCCAACCTTTAATCACATTTTCAACTTCAAATCTATATATCTCACTCATTTCTTCACCAAATTTCACAAAATTTTCACCAAACTTCATCAAATTCAATCCTCTACATTTCTCCTCAAARAATTCACAAGTCCTGGCACTTTTATTTTGGTGGGTTTTTGCTTGGACACTTGCAAATCATTTAAATTTTTGTTGTTTAAGCTTGGTAACAATCTCTTATCACTTCTTTTAATCATTTTTGAGATTTGTTATTAAATTTGGATGCTTGGTTTGTTAGTTTTCTAAGTTTTTCCATGCATAATCATGTGTTTAGTTTGTGACTAGTTTGAGTATAATTCGGAATTGTGAAGTTTGTGTGATTATTTTGTGTATTTGGATGTTTAATTTTTAGTGAGAAATCTATTATTGAAGTAGTTTTTTGTGTGACTTATATGTTTGGTATTGGCATGTTTGATGACTTACTATTGTGAATGAATTATTATTATTGTTTTTAGCTTGAACTTTTGCAATTTCAATACTTAAAATCATCAACCCAAGCATAGTTCCATGCTAATTCAAGTTCATTTTTAGTTTCTAGAGTTTACATTGTCTAATTTCAAGTTTACCAAAAAAAACATATTAGAAATCCGAAAAAGAAACAGAAATTCGGATTTAAGAAAAAAATGTGTAAATTCTAGTTAGGTTAGTTGAACTTAAATTAACATAGTTGTGCCCTTTTTGAGTTTTTGTTGGGGGATGATTTTGAACATAAGTTGTTACTTTAGGCTAAGGTTTTTGAAAGAAAATTTCAGTGTTAGTTTTGGTGAGTTGAGGTTGTAAAAATAAGAGGGAGCCTTGTTTATTTATTTATTTAGTTATTTAGTTATTTAGATTATGTTGTTGTGTTCATAAAGGGTTGTTGGTGATAAAGAAACATGAATGAGGGAGTTGTTGAGCCAATATTGAGAGGGTTATTTGCACACTACTAAATTACTGCTTGATGTGTTTGCCTCTTTTGTTGTTTAGGTACCCTTTAATCATGAATGTGCAAATCTTTAGCTGGAACAAGAACAAGAAGCGGAGGTCTTCCCCAATGAGRCGTCCTCTTCTTAACCTCCACAAGAGGAGGAGGATGACTTATATTCGAATGCGGCCATTGTTCCAAGAACGTATGACATTAGGCCAATCGGAGACATGGCCAAAAAAATGGGGGCATTCAAGGCACAAAAGATCTATACAACAAGATTTTTCCATCCATGGACATGTGAGAAGTTCGGCATTAAAGAGCATGTCGAGGCATTTATGACCAATGTGGGGTTGTCCGCACTCTTTGACCTCGAATCCCCTCAAAGTATATTCAACGACATGGAGACCTTGTGGTCCGCCAACCTCCTTTGACATATCCACAAATCACTCTTGAGTTCATGGCAAGTTTCAACTTTGACAAGGAGAAGGGCAAGGTCACATTCTGAATTTTCAACAAGAATTATACTTCGACCATTGCACAATTAACTGAGAGGTTTGGTTTTGACCCGGCATCCCGAATCACCGATTTAGGGGCATCATTGGGAGTTATAGGCTATGATAAACAACAATTTTTGAGTGAGATCACAAGGGGTGTTGATATTTTTCACAAGGATTCCCGGTCTTTAAAAATAATTCATGCGGGTATAAGATACTTTCATAGGGTGTTTTCACCTTGTTTTCGCTCCCGGAAGGAACTTGGGAAGATTAGTGCGGTCGAGGTTTATATTATTTGGAGGGTTATCAATGGACCTAGATACTTTAATCCCAACAATCCTAACAAGATAAATTGAGGATACATTTAGGCGAACCACTTAAAATATGTCACAAACAATCCAAGGAGCACGGGGACCATTCAATGTGGAGGCATGATATTTTTACTTGCCTTTAATCTCTCGAAGAAAAGAGATAACTATGCGGGGTTGGTTCCTTTGARGACAAATGCGCATTTGGACAAGGATGAGTGCTTTCAAATGAAGTTCCTTCACTTCCATGATGGTAAGAAGGATATTTGGAAAGTACAAGACATTCTATGGTGCTACATGCCATGTGAGCGCATGACCCGTCCCRCGGTTGGTGCACCTTTCCCTTGGAAGACCCCAATGGAGTAAATTATGGTGGGTGAACTCTGTGAGGCGGAGCACCAAGCTTGCATAGGGACCCTTAGAGGRCATGGACCCGCTCCTTGCTTGCCCTCTGGAGCCGTGCCGCTTCAAACCGCTCCTCCTCCACCCCAACAACAACAAGAACATCATGAACAACAACATCAACAAGAAGAAGAACAACAACAATATCAAGACCAACAACCAAGGCAACATTGGAGGCGTCTTCGTCCTTCGCCCTCGAACATGGAGGGAGGTACTTCCTCTAATCCCACTTCTACTACTTCTACTTTTACTTTAGTGCTTCCAAATGATTTTCATGTTAAATTTAAAAACTTATGTACTAACGTGGAAGCACTAGCTAGGCCGCATGAAATGTTCTTTTCCACTTGTAGATACCTACGTACATTTGTCCCTAGCCAAAGAAGGTCGATGATAAAACACCCCTTGCAACACACAAGCTGAATTGAGAGAGCTAAGGCCCAACAGACCCTAAAAAGGCAAGTTTTCACTACATTGGGCACATTTCCCTACACAAAGCACCCTTAAAAACGAGTTTTAATTTTCAAATAATTTAACTTATTTTTAAACATTTTTATACAAWATTTCAGAAATTTTCTGGATTTTTCTAAGCATTTTTGGCATTTTTTGGAATTTTCAACAATTTGTTTAATTTTGTGATAATTAATTAAATTAGGAAAACAATTCCAAAATTCACGAAATTTTAACACAATGCACTATTTTTTACAAGGAATTTTATACATATTTGTTCATAATGTTCAGACTTGTATAAAATAAGTTATGAATTTCCGAAGAAAAACGCGCACTCGAGCGAAACGGCTCGTTCCGGAAGATTCCAGAACATTCCCGAGCGTGGGCCCTGCTTGGATTGCTCCCCAAGACAGTATAGGTTGCTCCCATAGCTTGTCTTGAACGAGTGACAACTTTGAACGCGCAAAAACTATTTTTCTTCCTAAAATACACCGCGCAAAGTAAGGTAAGTCGAGAAAAATGGGGGAAGGAGGGCCTGGGCGCAATTACGCCCATATGCTTGCTTTTTTTAGCTTGTGCCTATAAATACAAATCCCTGACCCTTCATTTGTAATATACACACTTTTCATACACCCTCATTTTGCTCGTTTCTCTCCTCCTTCTCTTTCAAATACTCTCTTAATTTGCATTCAAATTCACAAATTGTTTTGCAATTCTTTTACACATCAAATACAATTTAAAGGTCTCTTTCAAAGGTTCTTAAAGGTTCTTCCAAAGAAACAAGGGTTCTTAAGGGTCCGAAGCATCGTTCTCGATCGAAAGGACCATGTTGCAAGGTTAGTATGAGGCCAATGTCTCAATTCCTAAACCCCCTTTTGCATGCTTGTTAGAAATTTGACTTTCTATGTAAATTAGCATGTAAACTTGATTAACAAATATTCAACATGAATTAAAATTAACATTAGGAACAACTTTAATTATTGTCGAATGCTTGCATGCTTGCAAAGCACAACTATTATTATGTCTTAAACAAGACCGGCAATTTACATGCTCTCACACCTAATAAGACTAATTCTTGGACAATATGGKTTTTAGGCACCTTTAATACGGATCTAAACAACACATGTCGCAGCAACAAATTAGTCCTATATGCACATATTTTTGTTAAACAACCTGCCTAGCAATATGCATGCTTAGGGTTAAAACGGAAATATCTTTATTGTTGTCTTTTTGACAATGGACTCGCAATGACCAAGTAAAGGCCGCTAGATGCGGTGGGGTGTTGTGCACTACTTCTCCCTTACCCTTTTCCCCTAATCCAGACTTGTTTCCAGACTTGACATGCAGTCCTTCGCCTTGCTTTATGAAATTATAGGCAAGGCTTAAACCGGGTTCCGCAGCTTCCCGAAAGAAGTGCGGTAGCGACTTCCACTACTCGCTTCGAGTATAAACACACAACTCCAAGCATAATCACACTATGCAAAAGCAAGAATTCAATTCTAGCAACAAACCGAGTCAGCAATTAAATTGTACCCCCCGGGGCAGAGGGACCAGACCTTATCCGGCCCGGTGACGCCCCACCGCCCGTACAGTTTCTAGAGACTTCTCTAAGGAATTCACTAATAAAGCTATTATTTTTAGTGTCATTAGCATTGAGTATCCACCTTTTAGGCATCACGTCTCAGATAAGTGTGTTCTACACTTGAGACAAGATCGGGGGGGGGGGCTCGCTTAAGATTAGCACTGGTGCACTACCTATGTAACCAATTCTTAAGCTTGATGCCCATCCCCACCATGAAGAGCGGTTGCGTGCCCTACAAAGCCGTAATGGTTTAGACCTCCTTTGATCATCACATCGGGTTGGATGTGTTAAGGACCGTTCTAAGCCTAGTCATGGGACCCTCTTGGACACCCGGACTGACCAGTTCAAAAACATAGCAACATACTCTAGGTGGTTGGACTGTTTATTTTTCTTTTGTATATAGGGACCATGATAGTGTGACAACGTGCTATGTGTTTTTAGCTAACTAAGGATCTTCGCTTTGCATACTAAACAACAAACGTGTCATGTATGAGTCATGTAACAGTTTCATATAGCAAGTGGTCATTCCTTAGGCGTCGTAATGTCAAAATGGTTGTAAGCTAGAATCGTTTAGGCTTTACGTCTTTTGGATCACATTATTGTAAACGAGCGCCAAAACTCGTGGTGATTCGCCGTTAAAAAAAATCCGAAAAAAAATCTAAATTAAAAAATATATATAAAAAAATTAGGAAAAAATCAGAAAAATAAAAAAAATTGAAAATAAAAAGGGCGAAAAACGGATTTTGGCGTTTTTGCATTTTCATTTTGAGTCAAGTCAATAGACAAGGAATGATCACTATTAGACCATGCATTAAGTCTAGTCAAGGAAGGAAGTCATGCATTATTTATCAAAAGTCGAGTCTAATAAACTCTCATGCAGGATAGAGTCATCTACACAACAACCTCGTATGTCGACAAGGCTAGCTCGTGAGGAACCGTCGGTCCCTATTCCTTTGCCCAAAAGGATCATTCAGCACTCCAAGTCTAAGTCCTCCAGTCCCTTAGAACCACAAATAGGTGAAGACAACAGCACCACCATTGTCGAAATGAGAGCAACCATTGAGGCCCTACAAACCAAGCTTGCTGCACTTGAGCARGCCGAATCATCCAAGGTCYTCCCTAAAGTCCTTGAAAAGATGGTCCTGAAGGCAACCAACAAGAATGCCTATTTTGAAGCACCTGAACTAGAGGATGTCTCTGCAAAAATCCTCGTGAAGTTTTCTGCAACGGACTTGCCTAAGTTCAAACCAACTGATGACCTTAGGTTCCATCTCAAAGAATTTAAGGCCACCATGTCTATCNACCCTCTTGGACACCCGGACTGACCAGTTCAAAAACATAGCAACATACTCTAGGTGGTTGGACTGTTTATTTTTCTTTTGTATATAGGGACCATGATAGTGTGACAACGTGCTATGTGTTTTTAGCTAACTAAGGATCTTCGCTTTGCATACTAAACAACAAACGTGTCATGTATGAGTCATGTAACAGTTTCATATAGCAAGTGGTCATTCCTTAGGCGTCGTAATGTCAAAATGGTTGTAAGCTAGAATCGTTTAGGCTTTACGTCTTTTGGATCACATTATTGTAAACGAGCGCCAAAACTCGTGGTGATTCGCCGTTAAAAAAAATCCGAAAAAAAATCTAAATTAAAAAATATATATAAAAAAATTAGGAAAAAATCAGAAAAATAAAAAAAATTGAAAATAAAAAGGGCGAAAAACGGATTTTGGCGTTTTTGCATTTTCATTTTGAGTCAAGTCAATAGACAAGGAATGATCACTATTAGACCATGCATTAAGTCTAGTCAAGGAAGGAAGTCATGCATTATTTATCAAAAGTCGAGTCTAATAAACTCTCATGCAGGATAGAGTCATCTACACAACAACCTCGTATGTCGACAAGGCTAGCTCGTGAGGAACCGTCGGTCCCTATTCCTTTGCCCAAAAGGATCATTCAGCACTCCAAGTCTAAGTCCTCCAGTCCCTTAGAACCACAAATAGGTGAAGACAACAGCACCACCATTGTCGAAATGAGAGCAACCATTGAGGCCCTACAAACCAAGCTTGCTGCACTTGAGCARGCCGAATCATCCAAGGTCYTCCCTAAAGTCCTTGAAAAGATGGTCCTGAAGGCAACCAACAAGAATGCCTATTTTGAAGCACCTGAACTAGAGGATGTCTCTGCAAAAATCCTCGTGAAGTTTTCTGCAACGGACTTGCCTAAGTTCAAACCAACTGATGACCTTAGGTTCCATCTCAAAGAATTTAAGGCCACCATGTCTATCAAGGGGATTGATGCTGCTCTTTTCCCTAAGGTGCTCACCAAGTCACTTGATCCAGTTTGAAAAAAGTGGTTCTTCTCTCTCCCCGACAATGATGTTGCTACTTGGGKCGACATCACTCAAGCATTCATGACACGCTACCAAAGCAACATTCAAGCTTCCACCATACTAAGGGAACTTGAAATCCTCAAATAAAAGGAAAAAGAAAGCTTCACCGCCTATCTTGCACGGTGGAAATGAACATCGACCCAAATGATATATTAGTGTTATTGTTGTCTTTTACTATTTGCTATAATTGTTTTGATTGTTTGGACCGACCTTTTATGTGACAATTAGTCTAATTAGGAGGTTAAATATTTTGGTGCACTAAACTTGTAGGCGTGTGATATGGAGGTTTTCTAAGTGTGTTAGCTTAAGTGGTGTTTTTTTTCCTAAATCATGAATTGCTCTTTTATTTCTTTTGCAATTGATTTAAGCCCTTTATTACTTGCAAAACTTTTCACTTTCCTTCCTCTTTAAAATTCAGAAAATAACCCCCCCTTCCTTTTCCCATTTGGCCGGTTATAGGGGCAATTGGAGAGGTTGTTATTCCTATTAATTCTAAGCTTCAATTACACTTAAATCATTTTCTTTTCTTTTCTTCTTCTTTCTCCCATCAAAAAATTGCAAAAAACTTCTTCTTCTTCCTCTTGCAAACCAGCCGAGTTCTTCTAGTAAAAAAAATTGCATGGGAAATTTTAATCGGGTTTATTCAGGATTAGTGCAACGGTTTTCTTTTGCAAATTCTTGGAGGGTTTCTTTTCGTTCTTTTGAAGGTTTTCTTTTCTCCTAATTCAAGGTAACTAGATTTTTCCTTCACTTTGTTCGTATTTAACCTTAGAATTCATGTTAGGATTAATTATATTGGAATTGTTGTTTTATCGGTTTTATGTTGATAAATTATGTTTAAATATATTTTCGTGCAAATCATATGTTGTAATAATTTTCCATGATTCTTTATGATTTAATATTAATTTAGAATTATCTAGTTGTAATTTTCGTGACTTGTATAATTTATTTGCAATTTTCTAAATTCCAGATTTAATCTGATTTTGCGCGCGTGTTGTGGAATTTTGTTCTATAAGAATTTCGTGCTATTTTATTGTCAAAATAATTTTATTTAGTCCTTAATTTATCCCTTAAATTATTGGTATAATTTTATTTTTATGGGTAATTAATTTTATGCCTCAAATAAATTGTTTTTCTCAATTGTATTAAACTGTTTTTTGCCACCCTTTGTAAATTTTGAAATTAATTAATTTAAAATTATGTTGTCACGCATTTTGGCTCTAAAAGGTCTAAAAAAGTAGGGAACGGCCCAAAAATAATTTGTTTAATTTTTGGATAATTTAATTATTTTAAAAAGGAATTTTAAACAATTTATCATATTTTCGGTTTTACAGTTTATAAATTCTGACAATTATTATTATTATTAAAATATCCCCCATTATTCAGTACAAATATGTTTTAATCCTTTTGGTAATAGTCTAAATATAATATTGGTTAATTAAATACAGTCTTTTGGAATTTAGTTCACTAAACTATTTAGCGTTGTTTAGGACTTTTATTTCTGTTTTTGGCTTTCTGTTTTAAAATGCCACGAAAATAGTTTGATTTAGGTTGAAACTAACTTTAACATTCTCTAAGTTTAATACAATTATTTGACGAGTTAGTTTGGTAATCTTCTAATGTAATTCGATTGGATTTTTCAATTTATTTACAATGTTATTAGCAAATTGACTTATTAATTTCTTATGTGTTAGAACAACCCTTAAATATTTTTAAAACAATACCTAACTATAAATATTTATATTATTAATTTTCTTGACTGAGTTTTTGGAAATGTCTTAATGTTGAGTGAACTAATTCCATATTTAATAACGTTTTTGACTAGGTTCTTGATAATGTAATCTTTGCGTCTATGGTCATGTCGGTTTTAAACAATATTTGATTAACTTACTGTTTTGGTCTCATGCTTAATTACATTGTTTATGAAAGAATTTATTTGTCTTTCTAGTGGCATTTTTGACTTTAATTTAATATCTTTACTCAATTGCTTTTGCCAACAGATTTGAATGGTGAGCTCTTGATTCGTTATAAACCTTGGAAACTTTTTCTGACTTTGGCTTTTGACTTTCATTTTGACCTGTAATATGGTTTTCTAAATCTACTTATCGAATTATGGAACTTGTTTTGAAAATGTCATTTGTCTTTGGGTTTCTTTAAGGTAAGTCCATAGTTGGTACCTTGAAAAACATCTTGAATTTTGCATTTGGTTTGTTTGGTTCGGTTTTTTGAATTGAATTTTATTTGGTTTTGTTTTGTTGTGATAATTGGAAAATCGTTGGGAGTCCATAGTGGTTCCTAATCGATTGACAACACATATATATAAGTTGAGATTGAGGTTAGTTTGTCGTTCTCGTTCCCGAGCTGTGTGTTCGATAATGAGGGTTTGGCCATTCTCAAGGCCGGGTATAACTTGGGTGGTTTTGACCCGTAGGTGCGTTCCGATGAAATATCTAGCCTTAGTGAGCCGCGACAATTTGTCACAGCGCTCCTTGTTCCAGTTACAACTTGGAAATTTATGTTTTAACTTGTTTTGATGTTTACATAGCATTAACCATTTTGGATTAATTGGTCTTTGGTTTACTCACTTTTGGTTTAATTCACTTGCTTCTGATTTCTATTTGATATAATTATGGAAGCTTTGTGGTACTTTTGAATCGAATCCTTTTTTTTAAGCCTTCATTTATTCTTGTTTAGTTCAAACCTGAATCATTGTGTTAAGGGATGATCCTAGTTAAGCCATTAAAGTATCAAATTTTTTGTAGTTTAGAATAATGAGGTGAGGTATATGTGTGGCTACTGTAGTTTGGAGGCTGTTGGGAACATAGGCTATCTGAGAGACTTTACGATTACCCTTTAATAATTTCATTAACTTTTTGTAACTTTTGAATTTCTTTAAGTTATTGGGAATGTTTGCTCCCTGGATTTAGAGTGTTAATAACTTTTCTTTTAGCTTACTTTGGAACGTTTTTATTTTTTCGCACTTTGAGACCCTACTTAGATGTCCATTGTTGTCCGCCCAATGCACCCTCATAAATAAGATGGACAGTTATAAGTTATGCACAACACCGCTCCCCCCTCCCCCCCCCCCGCGATCTACCCGGTCCTCTACTCGGTCTTGCGCGGTCCATGTCAAGTTTTTTTCCGTTATTTAACCCTATAGCATGCAAGATGCACTCATGTGGTTGACATCCAACAGAAATAGATGCACATAGGACTAATTTGTTGTTGCGACATGTTTTGTTTAGATCCATATTAAAGGGTGCCTAAAAGCCAATTTGTCCATGAATTAGTCTTRTTAGGCGTGAGAACATGTAATTTGCCGGTCTTGGTTAAGACATAAAAGTTGTTTTGATTTGCAAGCATGAAAGCATTCGACAWGAATTAAAGTTGTGCCTAAGATTGATTTTAATTCATGTCAAATAGTTGTTAATCAATATTACATGCAAATTTTCATAGAAAGTCGAATTTCTAACAAGCATGCAAAAGGGTGTTTAAAGATCGAGACATTGGCCTCAAACTTACCTTGAAACATGATTCTAATGAATGAGAACGATGCTAGGGACCCTCGCGAACTCGTACGAACACGAACAAACCCAAATCGAACTCAAAGTAAACCAAGACGCCCAAGTCGAACCAAGAACTTGAGATCAAGACGAGATCTCATATGAGTGCATGAATGGATGCGTGATTGTGTTTTGAAATGTGTTTGATGTGTTAGAGAATGCTTTTGATTGTTTTTTTGAATGCTTTCGAATGTATGAATGCTTTTGAATTTTGAATGCAAAAGAGTGAGAGCTTTGATGTGTTTTATAGAGAGAAGGAAGAGAGAAAACTGTAGAGAAAGAGAGTTTGAGAAGTGCCAATGAGGCGTGCCTTCGTAAATGAGGACCCGAGGCCTCATATTTATAGGCAAAGTGTAAAAACGAAAAGGATATGGGTGTAATTGCGCCCAAAATGCTAAAAACCTGGGCGCAATTACGCCCAGTACTCCTTCCTTTTTTGGTCGATTCGACTTGCCTTATTTTGCAAATTGCATATAATATAAAATAAAAATAAAATATCATTTGATTTTATTTGAAAATGAAATTTTAACAAAAAATAACTGATTGATTTGGGGAGATATTCATGTGGGCCCCACACTCGGGTGCGGTCTCGAGGCTCTTGAAATGAGCTGTTTTGCTCGGGTGTGCGTTTTTGTTTTGGAAATTCATAACTACTTTTCCACGACTCCAAAAATTATGGAAAAATATTCCTAAAATTTCTTGTAAGAAATAGTGTGTTGTGTTAAAATTTCATGACTTTTGGAATTGTTTTCATAATTTAATTAATTATCGCAAATTAATTAAATTGTTGAAAATTCCGAAAATTGCCAAAAATGCTTAGAAAAATTCWGAAAAATTCAAGAAAAATGTTTAAAAATAAMTTAAAAATATTTTGAAATTAAAACTTACTTTTAAGGGTGCTTTGTGTACAGAAACGTGCCCGATGTAGTGATAACTTGCCTTTTTAGGGTTTGTTGGACCCCAGCTTGTGTGTTGCAAGGGGTGTCTTATCATSGGCCATATTGGGCTAAGGACAAATGTAGGTATCTACAAGTACAAATCAAAAGATAATCTGTTGCAACCACTTTGAGCCTTCTTGTGCAAACAAATACAAAAGGCCAATTTATTTCACACCTACATCATCCTACCCTTTAAGGTGCCAAAGCGGCACAAAGCAAAGCAAAACAAAGTTAAAGTTATAGAAAATCCGTGGTTTAGACAATACAAAAAAAGGAGGAGAAAAAATAAGAGCCAAAAAAAGTCAAAATGATAAGTTTCTACAACAAAGGGCGATAAAGTCTAGCCCAGCTTCGCACATTGCAAAGTTCACAAAAGAAACATCAAAGAAAATTACAAAGGCGAACATACTTCGCATCAAGTTCGCCAAAAGCCTTACACCCCATACCCAACCTACATTACAACCAAGAAAGCCCTCTCCAAATGAGCATTGTCTAACCCTAGCTAGGCCGATTCCCTACAAGGTTTCGTCCTAGGCAAAATGAGGGCATCACTTGCACACACGACCTCACGAACTACGATCGGTTTGATTCCACTAGGATACGTAGGTAGCCTTTACCCGAGGTTCGACCAAATTAATAAATAAAACCTAAATAGGTCATTCTCATCATCGTGTTGCACAACAAGAAAATAGGATTCGGCCGATCGACGTTACCAACCGATTTTCGGTCGGTAACGTCGGTCGAATTCAGGTTCGTTGGTAAAAAAAATCACCGTCCGAATTTTGATCGGTGAGATCTCACCGACCGAATTATCGACCGATTTTTGAGTTCAAAGGAATTGGAGGGAAGCTGAGGTTACCGACCGAATATCGGTTGGTAACGATCGAAAAAGAATCGGTCAGTATTACCGACCGATATTCGGTCGGTATACTCAGCTTCCCTCCAAAAAAATATTGCATGGAAACTCCATTTACCGACCGAATGTCGGTCGGTAATCCCGACTGAATTTAAAATGGCCGGTATTACCGACCGACAATCGGTCGGTAAATAGTAATTGGAAATATTAAAAAAATGGAAGCTGAAAGTTGGCTGGCATTACTTCAGTCCAACTTTCAACTTTCAATATAATACACCACCTCATTCAAATTGTCCAAATCAACTGCTAATGTAAGTTGACAATGCACAGTGTCACCAAAAATCCAATTGCTATGATAGGGCTTCCCCCCCTTAGCAGCGAGGCGCACCTCAGCTTCATTCATAGTTGACCAGGAAATTCCGCATTGAATGCTTGGTGTCATCGAATTGAGGGATCGCCACCGTGCCTATAAAGTTATTCACGACCCCGAAACATTGGATGCCAAATTAATGCCCCACGTCCAATCAATAACAGTCGTGGTTCGACATGTACGAATCAGATCTGTAACCCAATTCGCCCGCATGTACATGCCTCTACTCGTCTCATGTAAGTCCACAAATCATAACCAATAATTCAAAAGACTATCGATTTGACTTTGAGAGTGCATTATACTATGTTGCTATTATAAAACAAACCAACTTCACAATGAATAACGTCACTTGATTGTTACCTCATGTTAATAAGGCTTAGAAACGCTCGCTATATTATCTGTACTTTAACTGACAAACATAAATTCCGTTTTGTTTAAGCAAATATATACAAGTGTGATTGAATATATATACATAGACATGAAAAAAACAAAGTCCTAGTAAGGCATAATAATGTATGTATTCCTCCTCACCTTGTCACTGCAAAACATCGATCTGTGACATAAAAACCATAAGAACGCCTTTCATGAAATTGCTAACTTGAGACAAAACACTAACGAGTTAGACTTGACAATAATAAATATTATAATAATAAATGAAAACCAAGAAAAAACAATGAAAACAACTGAAAATTAAGAAAACCACAATTTACATAAACCATAACAAGGAGTTATCACATTGCCTTTAATTGAATAAAAACTCAAAATAATGTTAATCAAATTAAAAGAGACAAAAGAATTGAAAAGAGTGAAGAAAGTTTTTGTGAGTAATCTCAGAATTTATTTTACCCTTGTTCCTTGCTTATCGAAATAGACTCGATGCTTTGAATGAACGAAATTTTTTGAGTGTTTGAGAGTGTATGATGTGTTCTACTGTTAAAGTGTAATTAAGTTTGTCAAGTGAAGTGAGAGAGTCGTGAATTGTGCGTTCCAGTCGTTCGGACTGAGCAGCCATGCCAAGTATTATCCACACGAGCAAAAAACGTGGAGGCCAAGAAAACCCTGCGTATTACGCTGAGTAGCGTTATATACGCAGAGAGCGGTCAATACGCTCATCCCAGCTATATACGCTTCTCTTTTCTATGAAATTGCAAAATCGTATGGCAAGCTTGAAGCGTATATACGCTCAAATGGGCTATAACGCTCATCATGAGCGTATATACCTCCATTCAGCTATATACGCTCAATGTGTGTATATATTTCCAAAAATCATCGATATATTCTGATTCCTCCATTATTCGTGATTTCCCTTATTCGACGCACCTAGACACCCTTCTTCCAAGCAAGGATTCTAGAATTTCTAGAAGGTCACGTATTTCCGAGATTTTTCTAAATTATTCAACGATTTCTGACGATTCTGCTATTTAACACATCAAAATTCATAAAAATATAGAAAAATCAGAAAAATTAATTTAAAATATTGGCGATTCAGAACAAATGTGATCCACATGAATGGAAATACAAAAAGCACGAGATATCGCCAGTTACTTTTTGAAAACGCGAAACCTTTTTGAGTTATCGAGAAAACGAAAGAAAATAGTTTGCCTTGTAAGGGACCTTGCCTCAATAATTCCAGTACGACCCACGATTTCCAACTTTCTGAGTTCAAAGCTCTTTTCCGATCGAAACAAACGAATCGCGTATATTTCATCACGGATTACCCAACTTGGAGACACATTTCAGGTTCTACAGAAGCCCCACTTTGAACTATCGAGAAACGATAGTCTGTAAGACGAAATCAAAGTATTCGATCGACGGAGAGCAACTCAAACGTCTGCGACCATGATTTACCCTTTTTCGCCGTACCTGCCAAAACATAAGTTAGTTTACCTGTAGCCTGTCCCATGCGTTTGATTGCTTGTATGTTGTCTATCTTGACGTCATTTCCCCGTTCGGCTACTGGAGAAATGCATGTGCTCCCATGCTGCCGAAGAAATGCAGCATTGACTGAAAATGATAGCCCTAATTCGATTAAACTACCTTGGTGAGACTTAGTCTTTCTATGTCTACGAAATTGCATCCAATTGTTGACTTGAACTGTGACCTTGAATAGAGAGTGCAAGAATCATTGGTTTTGAAGAGTCTTATTGGAATTTAAGCCTTGTCTGACGGTTTAGACATGGTTTGAGCAGAGTCTTTGAAATCTTCTCTAGTCTGGTTTGACATGTTCTGGAGAGCATGACAGGATTTGTCTAGTCTGTTTTAACATGTTTGAGAGAGTCATTGAAATGCCTGTCTATGTCTGTTCAAGACATGATTCTAGAGAGTCATGAAGGTGCTTGTCTAGGTCTGTTCAAACATGATTGGAGTCTTTGAATGGCTTCAGTTGTCAAGACATGATTTAAGATCTTTGAAATGCTTTCTAGGTCTGTTCAAACATGATTTAGATGATCTTATTTGAAAGGTCTTTCAGGTCTGATTCTAGACATGTGAAGATCATTGAGGAGTCTTCTAAGTCTCGTCTAGACATATTTAAGACTTCTAGTCTGATTCTAGACATGATTTGAAAGTGACTGTCTAGTCTAATTCAGACCATGATTTGAAAGTACTTCTAGTCTGATTTCTAGACATGATTAAAGTGACTTGTCTAGTCATCCTAACATATTGAAAGTGTCTGTCTAGTCTGATTCTAGACATATTGAAAGTGTCTGTCTACTGATTCTAACATTGATGAAAGTCTGTCTAGTCTGATTCTGACATGATTTGAAAGTCTTGTCTAGGTCTATTCTAACTGATGGAAAGTGTTTGTCTAGGTCTATTCTAGGACATGATTTGAAAGTGACTTAATTGAAAAGTCCATCTAGTCTGGTTCTAGACATGAAAGACGATACTAGATTAATCTAGTACCGATGCTCAATGGAAGATGTCATTTGAAGATGACAGGTGACATTTGACGTACTTACTTAACATTGGCAGACAGACTTGATTGAAAGAAAGGTGCCCAAGAGTGACTTTCAGATTCACTGATGAGCAATACTTGAACACGTAATAGGCCTAGGAGACAAAAACCCCCAAAAAAACTTGGAAAAATTACAGGAGCCATATGACAACACCCCCCACAAACTTTGAAGAAATGTTTATGCTTAAGTCAACATAGGAAGGTGGATAGATTGTATGGATGAGTCAACCAATAAGAATTACTCACCAAAGGTCAGTCTTACTCGTTGATGAGTCAATGAAGTCCTTGATGACCAAAGAATAGGCATGTTCGAGAAATAAAAAGGTCAAAATTTGTACTAGGTCAAAGAGTCTAGACGCGAGTGGCTACATTGTGTTGTTCAAACAGATCTATTGAGTTCTAAACTGCAAAACCATAATCAATTTCTTAAATCAAAAGCACTCAAAAGGCCTCAAAGATTAATGTTAATTCTGATGCCGGTCGAACCCGAGAAAGCTTCCTACGTATCCTTCGAATCACGACCAAACGTTTCTGAATGATATATTGAACATGCTCGTTGTGAGAGCTTTTGGTTGTAATGTAGGCTTGTTTGAGGGTTGAAGAAGGCTTGATGTTTGAATACCCACGGTGCCAGTGTGTCTAGACTTTTGCTTATTTGGCTTTGAACTTTGGATTTGATTTGAAATTGATTTGCATTTGTGATGACTGGCCATGAACTTGATTTGCTTTCTCTTTTGCCCATTTCTATTCTTTTTCTTTCTTCACGTTCTTTCCTACGCACCGTTTGGTCCAAGTTAGTAGATGTGGTGATGAAAAAGAATAGGCTATTTGACAGTGTTTGGCTCAAAAGGTTGCAAAGGTTTGATTATGATTGACAAAGGGAATGAAGAGAGATCATTTGACTATGAAAGAAGGCCTTCCTGGGCATTGTTCAAATTAAATAATGAATCAGCATTAATTAAACCAATTGTGCCAATGAGGTTAGAACTTGCATAGAATATAGAAAAAAATATGCCAAAATAATCATTTATTGATGAAAGAAAAAGTTGAAACATACATGCTTCTATTTTGATAAGACTACATAGACTCAAAAGACAACGCAATTGAAAAGAACATATTCTAGATGGACTCGATGACTCATTTAAGAACCATGGATCATAACCCCACTCACTTGGGGATC
>SNQN01007092.1:0-30302 GCA_008642245.1 Bassia scoparia
TCCAACCAAGCTAGAAATATTGAGCAGGCACGTCATCGACCATTTTACTTGCTACAACAATCGCAATTGATAGTGAACCTCTGTTAATTCTGTCTATGTTATTTGTGTTATCTTATTTGTTTGTTTTTTGTAGTTTGTTCGATTTACGGCGCTTTACGTCACAACAAAAATCTGAAAAACATTTTGGATTTTTTTATTTATATTGTTGATTAATTTTTTTTTTATTTGGTAAAACTATCTATATCCTGAACCGTTATATTTCAGAATTTCAGGCTCTCAATTTTTAATTATATTTTTTTAAAAAGAAAAGGACAATACATGAAGAAGTCATTGTTGAGTATATTGGAAACTATAACGATTGCCAATATATATGCACATTTAAAACATTAATTTTTGCTCACTCGCATTTATGTATTACTAATATACAAGATACAACCACTCAAAAATCCAAGATAATGAAGGATGAGACAGTCACATAATACACCAATTAATTTCCTATTGAGTTAATTGGTTTATTATCGAAGATTCGAAGATAATATCAAAACATTAGTGACGTAGATACTGGTGCATGAAACATGCAAGAACGCCCAGCGCACTGGGCATATATATAATTACATTAATTTTGCCCGTGTACTGTGGTTACTTTGGCTTAGGATTGATACTTAATTTTGACATCATTGATAGTAATGCTCTCAGTTCCTGATTTTGGCACAATGGTCACTTGTATTGCATCATTTTCCGATGCGCCGATGTCCTCAAGAAGCTTGCTAATAGGCAACTTCAGTCCGCTATTCTTTGCTTTCATGTCACCCATCTCATCCCCAACCACCTTGTCGAGTTTGCCTCCGCCTCTATGGGTCAAACTGGTGAAACTTCCCGCGAATTGAGGCTTGATTTCGGTCTTCTCCCAGGGTTTGTGATCGTAATTATCATTTACAAACACGTCAAACTTGACATTTCTTTGGGACATTCCTAGTGTAAATTTGATTAATAGAATCTCCTCTTCTTCCTCCTTCTCATCCCTCGTCCTTGACTTCTTAGGCCTGCTCACCTTTGTTTTTATGACCGAATCCAACGGCCTAGGAAACGTCACCATTTCCTCCGTTAGTGGTCCCTGCGGGGTTGGCGCAAGACTCTTCTTGAACAACCAGGGCAACTCCTGTTGTTCGTACTTGAAGCCGAGTTTCTCGGTATCGAAACTATCCTTGACGTAAACCCTAACAGGTTGAGCGTTTTCGTCGTAGAAGACGAAGCTGGCATTCAGGTAGTCTTCATCCATGATATCTTTCCTAGAGCGACCAGGAAGGTCGTTCCGCCAGACACTCCACATTCGGTCAACATTGGAGTGGTGGCAATAGAAGAGGGAGTCCCGTCCCGCCGACCAGAGGGAACCCATGTCCTGGTTGCCTTGGATCGTGGCACTTCCGGCCCATGTGTGGACATTATTGTGAGGCGCTAGCTCAAGGGCCCCGGCACCGCTTTCGGGGTCCGCCTTTTCTCCGGCACGGTAGTCAGCCCCGAAAAAGATACTGGGTTTTGTAACGTACAACATTTGCTTACGCATAAGCAAAAGGTTTTGTTGGATTTGCTTCTCTTCGGAGTAATCGTGATCGACAGCATTAGAAACGTAGGACAGGTCTACCACCTTATTTAAGTGTTCGACGTTGCGGTTGGGGTTAAATAGTGRAGAATCAACGTCTAAGAACATCTCAGGGATTTTCATGCCATCAGGGTGATCCCAGTTCCAGTAGGGCAAAGCGAAATGGGGCTTGTTTATCATCTTGCCCAGGATTCGCTCGAAGAAGTAGAGGTACCACCTGTGGAAGGAAGCGAACAACCAACTCGCGTGGACTAACAACCTTTGATTAGGGTGACCCTCGACTGGGTATGCGCCATCACAATAAGCACAGTGCACCCGAGCCTGCTGAAGAAAGCTACGAGGGTCCGTCATTGGGAGGGACTTCATGAGGGCAGTAGCCCTCTTATAGTCCTCCAGCCATTCAGCGTCCTGCATGGCTAAGTGGGCCGGGCGACGGACCCTAGTCACAGGGTTTGGATAGTTTTCGAATTTGAAGTCGGTGATTTTTTCTGGGTCAAACTTAGGTGGACAACACCGGTCTCCAACTGAACCATCAAAGGCTCCGTCAGTGAGAGTACATGTGGTCACATCGGGGGCAATAGGGGCAGCAAGAGCGTTTCCACGCTCACCACCCAAGGTGATAGCCGCCCCGTACATGCCCCCAAGACCGATGAGCATGYCTCTTCTGTCTAACAACTTTAACAAAGTTGTGTTATTATTAGGGTTTTGGATGAGTTGAAACTTTTCATCTTCATTGTTGTTGGTTGCTTTGCATGAGACTTTACTGTTTGAAGAAGAATGAAGAACATGAGTTTTCTTCTTGAAGCTAGAAAGTTTGGGTGGTTTTGGGAGAAATGAGGGCTGAGTGATGGTGGTTATGGTAGAAGGAGAGAATGTAGCCATTGCAAGTATTAGCTAGCTAGGTTTTGTTGGGTGATATGTTGTAGTGAAGCTTGGGTTGTGTGTTTTTATAATGAAAATTTGGAGGCTAGGGCTTAAGGCAATTCAATGTTCAACTACCCATTCAAGATATTTGTGAATTATATCTTTTGAAGAGTTTCCTCGTCAATTAATTATCTTTTGCCATAATGAAGAAGAAGAAGAAGAAGAAGTATAGTATCAATCAATACAATAAATGATGCACATCGATCAGTAACTTCAACTAGCTAGATAGGTAGTGGACTCGGGTTTGGTGGGCAATGGCTAAAGGATCTAGCTAAGCGAACAAGCAAGTCACTGTCAACGTGAAGAATGCTGCCTATTAAGCTTTTATTATTCCAGATCAAGTAGTTAGCGGACAATCATTGAGGGATCCTAATTCCAAAGGATTGATAACCATTCCAAACTTGAGTTGTGTTTAGTTACAATTGTATCAAAACAATTTTCAATGAAATCTTCTCTCATCTCTAGTTAATTGAATAATTTTATATATTAAATCTATGATAAATGTAATCTAAAGGGTACATCAAATGTCACCACGAAACATCTTCTTCGTGCCTATAAAATTGTCATTAAATTTTTTTGACTTGAAAAATTGTCATAATTAACCTTCACAAAAATACAACTTCATTCCACACCCTATATGTAGAGCTGTCACTTCAGTTAGTTCAGTCAGTTCAGGTTAAACTATAACAGTTCAGTTATAATTCAGTTCAGCTGATTAGTCAGTTAACAATTATTTCAGTTCAGTTTAGTCCGGTTTTTTTAAATTTCGATTTCAGTTAGCTCATTTCCATTATTTCAGTTTGAACTTAATTTGTTCTTTTTCAGTTTTAGTTTATTTCAGTTTACTTAATTGGTTCATTCCAATTTCAATTTAGTTGCGTTTTGAAGTCTTTGATAATTCTTTCATGTTCATTTCTTAACGATTAATTTCGGTGGAAAGCAAAATACATATTAGTTATATATAAAGTTTATCGGTTTGGGTTAAGGTTGTTTCATATTAACCAGTTTAATTAATTCTATCGAAAACATTATATCCAATCTTATTCTTTAATTTCGGATCATTCCATATCAATGTATATACCAATATCCAATGCAGTTTCGAAATCCAATTAGTGCACACAAATGTAAATTTGAAGTGACCCAATTATTATAATAATGCAGTGTAATATTAATTTAGAAGTGACTAGTAGGTTATCATGTAAGTTAAATATAGACCAAACAAAATGTTGTTAAAAGCTAATTTAAAAGCAAACTAAACTCAATGAAAAGATCACGTATAAGACAATTTGAAAACCAAAATATACGATTGAATCAGAGCAAGTCACGTTATAATTAGTTTCATATTCAAATTGCTAAAAAATTTAGATAACTATATTAATGCTCAATACCAAACTAATCGATACCAAACTCAAATAAATCACCAATAATAGAAAGAGTAGAAATCAAATGGAATCTTTTAAAAAAAAGAAAACAAATAGAAAAGGAGAAAAGGAGAAGTGTGAAGTTCCCACATGGAAAGATTTCTAAAATGCATTGGGTGACGAGAGTTATAAAATACAAGTTTGTCTATTTCTACAAGACAAATGGGCTTAAAAGTGGGCTTAATATTTTGGCTTGCATATAGCTTGTTGTTTCATAGTTAATTATTAAATCTATTAATTTAATATTATATTGAATATTGAATTATGAAATATAAAATATTTAATTTAATTATAAATAAAAATGATAATTAAAGAGCAATGTTAACTAAATCAGGCAAAAGACAAATTAAACTTTGTCTTCCAAAATTTTAACATTATTTTATAGCTCCACAAAATTAAATAATATAAAACTAAGTAAATATAATTGATTGATGCATCATTATTACTAACGAAGGGCTAGTAATTAAAGAAATATTATTGGTTATTAGTTAAGTTCAGTTCAGTTCAATTCCAAATTCAGTTAAATATTAATTCAATTATTTGATCAATTTTTCAGTTTTAAGCAATTAATTCAGTTTAGTTTGGTTCAGTTCAATTTTAGCTTGTTTAGTTCAGTTGTAGTTCACTTCAGTTGCTTAGTTCATTGCAATTCAATTCCAGTTAAGCCTGACAGTTGATTTTTCAGTTTATCAGTTTTAATCAGTTCAGTTTTCCGGTTAGTTTCATGAACATTTAGTTCTATAAATTCGAACCCAACGGACAACTCTACCCATAATGTCTAAATTTATTGCACCTACCAATCTATACAACTATCTTAATTTAATTTTAATAATACTAATAAAGCAAAACACGGATGATGCATCAATGCTTACTGACGGTCTTTCAATTAAAAAATTTTCGCCAAAAAACATTGATGACAATCATAAATATTTTTTTGTTTAAAAAAAATAACTATATGCCAACCCACTCTATCTTAAATTAATAAATTAAAAAAATTATAGCCAAATACTATGGAGTAATAAATTAAAATAAACTATATTGAAAAAAATAAGTGTATCCCATCTCGATCACTTTATTGTTAAATTAATCTATATACGAACAACTATTCAAAAAAATAACTAAGATCCTATCTCAAAAACAACAACTAATCTCATGCACTCTATTTTAAATTAATTTTGTATAATTTAATTAAATAACAACCATATAATATCTTTCAATATACGAAATATATCTTATCTGTAAAAGTTATTCTATATATATACCCAACTACTCAAATTATTTAATTCATAATCAAAAGAATTCCATAAAAAAAATTCCCCCAAAAAAATGTTTAAAAAGATGGCAAAACACTTCAATTTCAGCAATGAATTATCGCCAATATGGTAGCTTTGATATGGTGTTTATGGATGAAAAGGTGATTTATTATCACTATCTACCATTAAAAATTTGTAAATTCTTAATGTTACAATAAAAAAACTTTGATTAAAAGATTTGTTGATCAACTTAAAAACGAGGCGAGTTACACATCGTCACCAAATTCGGCTTGAGAGAAAATAAAGGAGACTATTGACCAACAAAACTTCCTTATAAGATTTTTTTTCTCAAATGAAGTAAGAATTTGTTAAGAGAACTTGTCTATTCCAATGTGTGGTTTTACATTAGTGTCATTTGAAAATATATAACCAAAATAGTTGGATGATATATACTTAGTAGATATGTTATATAACATCTATTTTAATATTATTTCAATTTTGTATATAACTTTTTTCTTATTCTATACGATTTTGAAAATTTTATTATCATTCTTGAACAGATATTATTATGCMAGTAAGAAAATTTGACACGCTAGAGTATATTAAGCGAATCAATAGACACAAATAAGCTTTTCATGGAACGCAACAATATAGTTTATGTAGTTTTCATTTCTTTGAGAAAAAAAGAAACTTTATTATACGATCAATTTTTAAACATTGCAATTTCGAGTCTATAGTTAGCATCTTATTAATGTTTCATTCTTTGTAAAAATTGAAAAAAAAATCTAAATACTAATAAGGTAGAAAAATTTCCCGTCAAAAAAGTACTGATGACATCATAAATTTAAATAAAAATGATAATACTTTATATCAAATTAAATTTAGTTATCATCTCATATTTATTCAAATAAATATTATATTAAATAAAAAAAACATTGTGAGGTACAACTAACAATTACGGAGTATATCATAACTTACTATCGATATAGACTAAATAAAAAAAAATACTACTCCATCCATTCCATGAAGTTCATGCCACACCCGTTTATTTCACTATTCACAAGTGAAGATAATCTTGTAAATAATTATCAATGTATAGTTATAAATATAGTYATGTGGGATCTTGTTTGATTCGTATTAATAAATAGATTATTAATATTCAATTGTTATAATTTTCACAAATGTGTAACTAAAGATATAAGCGATACAAAACATGCATTGGGAAGCGTATGAATAGTAACGGACAGGATCTTCATGGAACAGAGGGAGTAGATAACAACTACGGAGTATATGCTAAAAATTATATCAGCAATTATAACAAATTTTTTAAGAGAACAATAATAAATATCGTATCTTACTATTAATAATAGTTTAAATATAAAAAAAACTACAAGATATCAACTACTCTCTCCATTCCAGTTTATTTTTTACGTTTCTTTTTTTTGTTGTTTTCTTTTATTCTTTATGTTTCTTTTTTTATACTTTACTTTTTTTTACCTATTAAAGTTACTTTTACTCCTAAAATTTCTTATATTACCCTTTATTTATTTCCTTTTTATTCTCGATTAACCCCCCAAACTTATCTTCCCCACTCATTTTTAATTCATTTTAGTTTTACTACACATATATGAAACAAATTACAGAGTAAAACAATAATACAACTTCCAAGTAATACAAACATATTTTATCCAAATACTAATTTTTCTTAATTGATGTGCAATTTTACAAACGTTAAAGATAAATCAGAACGGAGTGAGTATATCCTAAAAATTATATCAACAATTAAAAAAGTATTTACTCCGTATAAAAATAAAAATAAGGCTAATTATAAAAAAATATTTAATAAAAGTAGTTAATATACTCTTACAAATATATTTATTGTAGTCGTGCTTTGCACAGAAAATTAATCTAGTACAATAATATATTAAAAAGGGCGCGAAGCACCCTACATGCGCCAAATATATTGCCACATAAACTTTATCTTTCATTAGATCTTTGACACGTGTACAATAATAGTTCGATGTAAGATTACACACATAACTATTCAATTAGTTTTTTAAATATATGTGTACAATAAGATTCGATCCTACCACATTAGTGTGAAAATAATACATACTTACAAACTCAACCAAGTTTTATTATTGTCTCCATTATAACTCTTTTTAATTATATACTTTAACAATGGCGAAAAAAAATTAAAATATTTTATGTTAAAAACTCTATGACCTGGGACAATGCCCAAACYAGTAATACTAAATATTCAAGATAGTAAACTAGTAGTTGGCACATGATGCTCAGGGACAATTATAAATATGATGTCAATTACATATTTATAATCATTTTATAATAGCTATTTTAATAATTCTGTATGAAATTTTAATGGGACTATCTGTACAGTCTTAAGAAATTTTTTATCAATACTAAATATTATGAAGTTTATCCGAAAAACGTTAGCTTAAATTAATTAAATGAAAAAAACTCAAACATTTAAAAGTCAAGTCAAACAATCAACAATTGAGGATGCAACTATTAATAATTTGTTCATGGTGAATGTATACATAAAATAAAATTTTCATACATGCCTAAAGTGAAATGGATAGAACATTTAGAAAGACGCGTATATATTAGATGACTTTGTAGTGTATAGGTTACAGACAAACATAAGTTTTGAATGATTTAGTGATAAAGAATATTATTAAGTATTGGTTGCTCTCTCTCATTTGCTCTGTCGTCTCCATTGTTTGAAAATTTTATTTGCTACATTGCTATTTAGTTAATCTGTTGTATATAAAATAAAACGTATTAGGATTTTAATTTTTTTAAAAATAATAATAATTTTCCATCCAAATAAAAATATGTTGTATTTGAAAATAAATAAGGAAATCTCAGTCGTAAACGTAGACCTTGATTTTCAACTTTACTCTTTAGTAGTACTTTAGATTTTAATCTCTATGATAGACCTTAATTTAATCAATTGAGCATCGTGCAAATTATATCCCAATCAATATCAAATGTGACGACAAATATATTATCCCTATCCTAACTAATGATGGTCTCTAATATCTAGAATAACATAAATATTCTTTAAAAACTATTCATTCACCTATTAAAACTAAAGTTAAATACGTGTTTTATTAGTGTGAATGACCTACAAGGATGATACATTTTATAACAATGATAGAGAGGTATGAGGATCAACCTCTGACCAAAGGATCAAATGTGGTTGACAAATAAGTTTTTAGAGAGAGACAAAGGAAATCACTTTAATTAAATGAAAATAAATTGAAAAAATGGAAACAATAATCCCACCTTTGTGGTCTGCACTCAATAATCGACCTAACGTATTTAGAAATATAACAACCTTACATCCTTCATCTTCAACAAATGCACCTTTGACCTATAACCTATAATCAAGTCATTTCCTTTTTTTTTCTATTATATTTATAATCAATCCCTCACCTAGCTACCACACAAACCACCCCACCCCATCCCAACCCAGCCACCTCCACTCATCCCCACCCTCGAACCCCCACCCCCACCTAACAACTGCAACCACTTCTTCCCATCTCGAAACCAATCCGCCACCATTCCCTACCCTCGAACACCCGTCACCCTCAAATTCCTCCTCCATCGAAACTGTACTCCTCCCCCCCCTCGAAAATCCCCCGACCATCCCACTCATCCCCCACCCCTCGCCACTGCTCGCCCTCCCTCGCCACTCCTCCCCCACCCCTCGACGTTGCTTCTCCACCCCTCGAAATCGAAAATAGTGAAAGGGTGGGTTCGATTGTCGTGATACCGTGGTTATTACAGTTTGGTTCGATTGTCGTGATACGGTGAAATGGTTAGTTCGATTGTTGAAGTTCGGTTGTTTGATCATTGTTGATTGGCGGTTGTGRGTGGGTGGTTGGTTGTGATTGTAGTTTGGTGGCCGTGGTTGGTTGGGGTGCGGTTGCGATTTTTGCGGATATGGTCGTGGTTTATTGGTGTCATGGTTGTGATTGTAGTGGATGGGCAGTGGTTGGTGACGTGTTTGTTGGTGGTGGGAGGCTGGAGTGGTGGAGTGGCGATGGGTGGTGGAGAGTGTGGTTGTTGGCGATTAAGTGAGGGTGGCGGCAGTGGGTGGTACCGAGGTGGTGATTTGGTCAGAGAGAGTAGTGATGGTGGGGTGATTATTATTTATTTTAATTTAAATAGCCATTAACCTGGAAATGGAGGTAAGGAGAGAGAATTAGCAGGTCAATCTTAGGATTAGGTGCAATGAGTGAAGATTAGTGTAAAAGGTGGGATTATTTTCTAAATACGTTCAGGTCAGATTATTGAGTGCARACCACCAAAAGGTGGGATTATCAGTTTCCATTTTTCCAAATAAATTTGTGTTAGTTCAATTTATGAAACTATAATTGGTTATAAATCAACCCTCATCTTTCAATAGATCTTTGACACGTGTACAATAGTTCGATGTAARATTACACACATAGTCACATAACTATTCAATTAGTTTTTAAAACTGTGTGTGCAATAAGACTCGATTCTAACACTTTAGTGTGAAAATAATACATACTTACCAACTTAATCAAGTTTTATTATTGTCTCCATTATAAATCTTTTTAATCATATACTTTAACAATGGTGAAAATAAAATTTAATATATTTTATGTAAAAAAAAACTCTATTACCTGGGACAATGCCCGAGCCAGAATAGTAATTTTTCAACTATCAATTACATATTTTATAATCAATTTTTTTGTAGCTACATTGTACTTCCTCCAATCCACTATAGTTGCAACGTTGGACTATTTAACACTATTCATAATCTTTTATATAATTAGCTCTTGTGTTTTATAAATGTAAAAAAATATAGTCATGTGAGATCTCTATGGATTCTCTCAATTTGTAAATTATTATAATCTAATTTTTATAACTTTTGGTAAAGCACAACAAAAGATATAACAAATATGAAGTATGCATCGACAACCGTGAAAAAGGAGAATGTTGCAATTAATATGTATCGGAGGACGTAATAATTTGTGTAGAAATTTTAAGCGGACGTTATGGGTTGTAAGTTGTTAAGAAATTTTTATTCAATATTAAATATTATGAACTTTATTCGAAAAGACGTCAGCTTATTGAATTGAAAAAAACTCAAACATTTAAAGTCAAGTCAAACAATCAACAGTTGAGGATGCACATATTAATAATTTGTTAATGGTGGAAGTGTATGTACATTAAAACAATAATTTTCATACATGCTTAAGTGAAATWRATAGAACATTTAGAAGCAGACGGACTAGGTTAAGACGACAAACACAATGTTTTGTTATAAACAATATTATGTAAGTATTATTGATTTCACTCTCTCCCTCTCTCTTATTTTCTCATCATTTCCATTGTTTAGCATAGCATAGCATAGCGTAGCATAGTTCATTCTATAATGGATCAGTAGCGTGTTCGTTGTCATTCCGATTGTGTAAACATGGAGGTAATCATCCTTCTCTGTGATATTGTTGTACTCTGTCTYTATCCCTAATTTTAATGGATGACTTTCGTTTCTCTTCATTGTTGTTTGTTTTAAGCTTCAATTTTATTCCACAACAACTTTATTTACTTACATTCACATCCTCTTGACTTCCAATACGACCTTATGAGCCATTTTTACGTTAGCAAGGTTATCTATATAATCAGTAACCAGAGGGCCAGTCCCCTACCGAAATAAAAACAACATTAGGCATTTGACTTGTTGGTGAAGTGCAAAATCACCTCAACAAGTTTTTTGGCGACCACAGTGGGAGAGAAATTTGCAATACTACAATTGTTTCTCAACCATGGCCCCTAAATGGTCTACTCGACAAATGAGTAATCAAGAGGATAATACTTCATCAGATTAAAATCTTGAAAATCCACTCGAAGATCTTGGTAATTTAGAAACTGTTCCGCAACAATATCATCTGTTGAAAATCTTGTTCCTCCTAAGCATACAGAGTCTCAAACACAAAGACTGGACCGTTTGCATCTAAATAGGGGGGAAGATCAAATATCCTCAGTCAAAGGTTTGCTCAATTCAAGATACATACAATATGTGGATATTGTTACAAAYCTTTTGGAAGATTTGAAGGAAAATCACAAGGAGCAACTAAACAATCTCCACCGAGGTATGGTACATGAAACTACTAGAGTGATAACCGCCGAGTTGCAAAACTTAGGTTCCCACTCACAGCAGGCAGTTACAAGCTGGCAAGTGGATCAGATTATATTAGATATCAATTAGACGTTGAATGCTACTAATGTAACATTGTCTAAGACGGTTGCGATTGAGGTAGTTACTCGG
The DNA here is from genome assembly GCA_008642245.1 of Bassia scoparia. NCBI lineage: Eukaryota > Viridiplantae > Streptophyta > Magnoliopsida > Caryophyllales > Amaranthaceae > Bassia > Bassia scoparia. The sequence goes on from SNQN01007092.1 coordinate 11,527, forward strand.
TTGGAGCCTTTAGTGGAAAAGCATAATCAACTAAATGTACGATTGATGAGTTTGTTAACTATTAGAGGTTCAGGAATTACTGTGTCAACTTATGGGAGGAGCTTCCCTTAGGTTATCCTAGAACAAACAACTTGATGGGACCAAATGTCCCTCCGTCCTTTCACACAGTGTCAAGGAGTATCCCMCTCCGAGATGCCAATGAATGGAACAAGAGTTAGAGGAGAGAAATAGGCCCAAGGTCAGGTTGTGAGTCAGGCTATAGCCATGGTGATCCTGGACCTTCTTCTGTTCCTTTGCCTCCTGATTTAATCCATTTGACCTTGTTAATGGGAACAGTTCCACCCACGGGAACAACCCCTGGTTCAGGGGTAAATAGTTATGAATTGAAGGGGTTTACAATACTAGTAGCGGTTTTCAAACTGCCGCTAACGGACATAAACCTCCAGTCTCGTATCTTGCTAATCATGAACCACCATAACCCACTTACATTTCACAAACTGGGAATCAGGGTTATCAATATCAAGCTTATCCTAACCAAATGCATCCTCTTCAGAATAATCGTTGGGGGTAGGGATTACATGCATAGGGTAATGCCTATGGTGGGCCTCAGGCGATGAGAACATAAAACTCCAGTAATACTGGTGATTTCCAACCTGGAGCAGATATAACCAGAATCCTTAGAAACACCTCATCCTTCTTATTATCAAAACTTCCATGCTCATATGGGACAGACTCCTTAGGATCCTCTCCTTAGGCAAGTGGAGGAGATGATCCAAAGAGCCATGAGGCAAAATGTTGGTTTTCAAAGGAGAGGGACTTGTAATCCTTGTCCTAAATGAGTTAAGAGGATGTTTCCTTTTCCCAAAGGGTTTAAAGTTCCTGAATTTTCTCTCTTATTCTCTGGCGATGGGTCAGTGTCTGCTGAAAAACACTTAGTCAAGTTTAATTGCCAATGTAGGAAAGCGGCTGATAGTGACTATCTCAAGTTGATATTATTTTCTAGTCCCCTTAYCGGCACTATGCTCTCTTAGTTTACCCACCTTCCTGTARACTCTATACAAACATGGCTAGATTTATAAGGGAATTTTCTTCGCCATTTCATTAGAGTGGAAGCTGGAGATTCTATTGGAGACATAGCCATGATAACACAGGACAAGGTGGAGCCTGCAGAAGATTACATTTCCAGGTTTAAGAGAGCGAAGATAAGATGYCATCTTAACCAACCCGAGTCTAAATTTGTTTCAATAATCCAGAAAGGGTTGTCTTTTCCTTTTCGAAAGAAATTTGAGGGTCAACACTTCCCTGATTTCGTGGCTCTGGCTAGCACTGTAGTGACGTAAGAAAGATGTTTGGATGAATAATTTAAAAACAAACATAAATATTATGCTAACTATGCTAGTAGCATATAAGAGAGTGTAGATAAGGATGAAGATCAAGTTGATGTGGCTATGGCTGAATTTGTCCAAGGCTAACCATTCAAATGTCCTTAGTTTGTGAACAAAAAGTCTTATCAAAAGAATGACTTTAAGATTGATGAAAGAAGAGAGTACACATTTGATGTCAAGAAATGTGACAAAATATTTGATTGGCTCTCAAAGTTTAAGAAGATTAAACTAGTGGGTAGACACAAGGATAGAGATCCTAACGAAATAAAAGGAAAAATATATTGTAAATGGCATGATGGCTTCACACATAAAACCAATGATTGTGTAATTTTCAAAAATAGAATTCAGAATGAAATTGATAAAAGAAACATTAGATTTCCTGAAAAGAGTGTAAATGCTTGTGAAATTGATTCTGAATTTTTATCAGAATTAGAACAATATGATATGGGCTGTAATATGGTTAGTATCGATGTTAATGCTATTTTTCGTATTTACATGMAAGAGCTCACTAACGTGGCTATTGCTATAAAGTTATACAAGCGTGTTGTGAAGGAAGGATTCTTAGTTGCTCCAAAATGCCAGGAACAAGATTATGACAATCTTAATGTACGCAGRMGGCATTTCAGTGCTACACACGCAACTCACCAGTGTAAGGCTTTTAAAGGCTTCATCAATAAAAAGATAAGGGCAGATAGGTTGATAATCTTAAATCAAGAATACCTGGCGCTAGATCTTGCTAATTTTCAACTTAGAGGAAAGAAAATTGAAATTGATGAGATGTAGACTGCRATGTTGCCGCTAATAATGGTCATAATGGGAATGAAAGCCAGAAGGCCCAAACATATGTGGAAGCTATTCAAAAATTTACTGTGCAGATTAAGGCAATGGATGGCTTGAAAAAGTTATGTTTCTCCATGTGTCCTTCTTGTGTTGACATGTTACATTATGAGCTAGTAAGGACTGAAGTCATCCCTAACAACCCAAGTTGGGTACCTAGGCACCAGAAAACTCRGCTTGAAAGAGTGTTAGGGAGGGGATCAATCGCTCTTCCTCGGGTGCCCTCTATTGTTTCAGTTTTGACCAGGTTTGGCAAACCAAAAGTAGTCCAATTGAGCAATAATATTGAAAGATTCTCAGCCCAGACAAAGGTGTCTAGGAGGCAGAAGTTAATCAAAGGGGTGACTGATCAAACAAAGATAAGAAAGAGGAAGATGATATGGCTCTTGCTAAAGTAAAGAGAAGGGTCRRGAAAAAGGCGAGGTTAATCAGAGAAGCAGCTGCCAGCCAACTGCAAGCAAATGCAGTTCATGTGGATAAGGGAGCTTTGCAAAAGGGAATGCTTAAAGTTATCTCTGTTGAGGACGGAGCCCCATTTGAAGAATGAAAACGACTGAAGAGAGAATTCAAGAGAAGAAATTCATAWAGAGAAATCTCATTGGGGCTATATCCAGACAGAGAGGTCAAAGGGGGATTTCCTTGAAACCCAACCTCATTTGGGTCCTATTCAGACAGAGAAGTTGGAGGAAGATATTCCTACAACCCAACCTCATTTGGACGGGAGTGAGGGGGAGAAGTTGAAAAGGAATACTCTAGAGACCTAGGCTCATTTGAACAAAATCTAGAGGGATGGACCTTGTGAAKGAGTTCCTATCGAAGCCTCATTTAGCCACGGACATTGTTCAAAGAGAGACAATTGAGGGATCATCCATGGAATTGCAGATTGTCAATATTCAGAATCATCCCATTAGTTAGAGATTTGATGGAGGACCCTAGAAAAGAAGAATTGTCCAATCATGGGATAGAAAGCTTTATAGAAGATGTTTTGATGACTGAGCAATCATCTAATGATGTGGAGTTAGTAAACTATGGTCTGGAGAGCTTGGATTTAGAGGTGTCCGAGTTAGATTTTGATTTTCTTGCAAATTGTTCGGAGGGGGACCATGAGTCTGGCGTTTGCAAYGTGGTCACTTTCTCCCCAGCGTTCTGAGCTTGCGGGTCTAAGCAGAGGGATACTTTCTTAAAGATGTTTGCTAATTAAAATATGTCATTTGACTTTGATGACTAATAGAGTAATAAAGCAACTAAGAGCTYGACGTGTAAAGAGATGGGTCAGGAAAAAGGATAGGTTAATCACAGACAGATACTTTATGGGCTGATGAAGTTGACCAAGCTGAAGCTGCAGGTAAGTCCTCTACCATTTCAGCTGAGCTGAACAAGTTGGGTAAAGGGTCTAGTCTAGCGACATCTATAGTAACAATCACTAAGGAGCAAGAACAGTTAGTTGTAGAACACTTAATAAAAGGTTTTAGTGTTGATTATTCAAATAGTAAGCCTCTTTATGTCAYTGCCAATGTGGATGGTACTAGATTAGGAAAAGTGCTAATTGATACTRGTGCTACTATTAATCTTATGCCTTGATCGGTTTTTWAAAAATTGGATAAGGGTAAGAAAGATTTATCTAGCGTCAAAATTAGCATAATTGCATTCAATGATAAGTCGAAGAGTATTGAAAGATTGGCATGCATGCATGTCCAAGTAGACACTTCTAAGTCARAGAGTACTAGAGGAATGTCTAATGAAAAAGATAAAGAAATGAGAAGAAGAAAGAGGAAGTTTGGGGGTTTAAAAGAGAGTAATAATGTGAGGGTATTAGGGTAATTTCAGTGTTTCCGGGAAGGGTTTGCCTGAAAACATCCAACTGTGGGCCCCATTTGTGTTTTCGTGGTTTTGTGTCAACTGAAATCAAGGGTGGCTAGTGGTTCGCAAAAGTTTATAAAAAAAAGGGTAGTTGTTTACATTTTTTTTAAAGAAAGTGGGTAGTTGTTTTCAAACTTTGACAAAAAGTAGATAGTTATTGGCAATTTTGCCTTGAATTTACACTAATCCATATGCATTTTTTGTACTTGCATTTCAATCATCTGAAAAATAAAATTGATGATAAGATTAAAAACTGTGTTATTATATTAACACTATTGGAATTGTTCATATTGTTGAGGGMAAATGAAAAAGAATTTTTCCTGGCCCTATATATTTATATACTGTACAAGTCATAGATAGATTTTTCTAAATTGATTTTCAAGCTGATTATAATGTTGCGAAAATGTTCCCAATTTGCTCAAAGAATATCTTATTTATAAATAAAGACTGGAGTTGCAAATAAATACTGGTATTCGGATTTCGGAGTGCTGTCTCGAAGACACTAAAACACAAACCAAAAGACAATTTGATCCTCGAGGTTTGGTTTTTAATTTTCCCTATGTACAATAATTTTATAGTTTGATTTGGGTTATAAATTGTTTTCCGAAAATTTGGTAGAAATTACCCACTATTTTGCAAGCTTTAGAAATAATTACCCACTATTTTTTATTTTGAAAATAACAACCCTATTTTTGTCAAAAGTTTAAAAATCTACCCACTTTGGTTTTCCGGGCAGTTTTCTATGTATTCTGACTTGTAGGGCCCATGGTTGTTGTCTTTCCCTTTATAAATTTCCCATACCTTATGAAATGACACACATACCCCTACCTAAACAATTAATCTACCTATTAATCACCTCATCCTCCCACGTCAAATCAATTCCCACCCTTGGTTACTTCATTTCTCCTCCGTCATCACATGGGGCATTGGCCTTTTTGGCTCACCCCACAATTCACCCCTTACGTTAACCGCTAATTTCAACCTGAATTCGCTAACCCCCACTTTCTCTCTCATCGTTAAACCGTAATTTGGGAACTTTTCTCTATTCAAATCGGTATGTTTTCGATGATTTTGTCGGGGATTTTGATTGCTGTGAGGACTTTGATTCCGGTGCATGACGAAGAAGGCAATGGTTAAGTTGGGGTGGAGCGTGAGTTTGGCGTTTGAGAGCGCGGTGGCATTTCTAAATTGATGAATGTGCARTTTCCTATGCTGGTTGTTGGGAAGGTTAGGAACGAGAAAGGGAGGTTGTTGGGAAGAAGATGATGCATTGCATAGTACTGATGGTTCTAGTGAGTTTGAGAAGTGACATGGCAAAAATGGTGGTGTTGAAGAGAATGGACATAAATCACAGCGTAGAATGAGTGAAGTAATTTGGGCGAAAAAAATTTGGGGAAATAACAGAGAAAAATTTGGAGACGAAGTGAGTAAGAATGACGAAATATTTGGGTCTAAAGGAGGGAGAGGGTAAAAGAAACAGAGACCACATGCCGGAGAAGCAGAAAACTGTCCGAAAAACCAAAGTCGGTAGAGTTTTCTACACTTTTGATAAAAATTAGGTAGTTGTTTTTAAAATAAAAAATAGTGGATAGTTATTTCTAAAGTTTGTAAAATAACGGCTAGTTTCTAGCAAATTTTTCATTGTTTTTAWGCTACGCCAAATTGCAAAAACAATAATAATATTTTAGTATCGTAATGGGTCAAAATAGAATATATAGTGTGGGATATTGTTTGATTTGTCTTGATAAATACTATAAAAATATCTATTATTTGTAATTTTCAAATGTATGATTAAAGATAATATCAAAATAAAATGTGTATTATATGGACATATTTGTTAAAGTAAAATGGTTAGAACATTTAGAAATGGAGGGAGTATAAGTTAAATGATTTCGTAGTGCATGTTAATTATTGTAAAGATGACATACATAATGTGTTACGATAAACCAATATTTATCATACATTTCTGATTTCTACGTGTAAGTATTACTCTAAACCAATATTTATTATACATTTCTACATGTAAGTATTGTTTTATCTAAGGTATAACTAAGAAAACTTTTTCGAATTTTAACATTGATAATCTATAATTCAAACATATTCTGAAATTTTCTTGAACATTATTTATTTAAAATTCGTTTTTCATAGTTGCTCATCAACTCCATTATTTCGAGGAGAACCGTACCTATTGTGAACTTCATTATTTTTTTAAAAATAAGATTTTCTTTGTTTTATACATGCATGCTGATACTAATAGCGCCTTGGATGTGACTTTGGTTGGACATAAAACATTTTCAACGTAAAATGATTTTTTTGGAAAATAGTTATCTATGGAAAACAATTTTTATTGTTTGGTTGCATGCAAAAAAAAAAAAGTGATTGAAAATAAGGATAATAAAGGGGGATCCTACGAGATTGTGAGGAAGGAGTAGTGTACAAGAGAAGGGAGACTATATAGTTTTCCTTTCAAGTTCCGTTTGGTAGAGCGTAAAAAATTTTCCATGAAAATTATTTTCCTCTATTTTTCAATTTTACATTGTTTGGTATCCAAAGGAATGGGTGTAAAATTTTCCTATTAAGGATGGAAAACCATTTTCTTTGTAAAATGAAAGAAAAACCATTTTCCTTACATCTCTTGTACACTCATCCCTCACTATCTATCTCCTTGCATCCCCATCATTTTTCTATTTTCCATCCATTTTTTACATGCATGTCAAACAATGGAAATTGTTTCATGTGAATTGTTTTACTTGAAAATCATTTTACATTGAAAATGTTTTACGTCCAACTAAATGTACCCCATTTTGAAAGGAAAATAGTATTTCATGATTATTAAATTTACTCCCATGAAAAATGATTTTACACCCTTTTGTCCACCAAATTAATGTAAAATTACAAAAAGATGAAAACACTTTTCATAGAAAATGTTTAACACTATACCAAATACTGCTGTAATGAAAAACTTGTCTGTATAAAAGCTTAGCATGCCACGTTATGATCTATGAAAAGTTGAGAACCTATGATCAGTACAGTTTTTATCCTAATCCTCGTGATTGTGACATACACAGTTTTTTTATGACATATTTTTTTAATGAATCCACAAATCGCACCGTATGAAACCACAATTTGTGATGCGAAAATTATCTATTTTTACAGCTAGGTGCGATTTGAAAAAATTATTCCAATCGTAAAATTRCAATTTAGGCTTCGTTTGTTTTGACAGAAAATATTTTCCCGGAAAATGATTTTCCTCCCTYTTTTAGTTTTCCGTTGTTTGTTTTAGAAAGAGGTGGGAAATCATTTTTCTCAAAAAAGAAAATCTCACTTTGGAAAATGAAAATCATTTTCCTTTTGTAGAGATGGAATGCCATGTAGGAATTTATTAGATGCGATAGCGGAATTTTAGGAACGCTTCCTAAACATCTAAAACAGGATCTCATGCATATAACTAATACGAATTACWTAATAGGAGTTAGATATACCTTTGATGCGTGAATTCCACAAAGTAAGCGAGCAAAGATAATCTTGAGAACCTCAAACGTTGCTCCTCTACTTAGTCCACCAGAATCAATTGAAACACCAACGTCTGCTAGAACGGAAGAGATGTACTCTTACTTTTACTGGTTTCCGATTTAGAGAGAAACAGAATATGAAAACTGAGATGATCTCTCTTTACTGATGCTATATCCCTTATATARGCAYAGTAAGATAGGATAAACGAATCTAATTCTTTTATCCTTATCGGATTGCTGACTCATATATCCAATATCTTAAGTCATATCGTTCAATTGGTTCTTTATGTGTGACCTTATAGGATTCATTATATTAGTTGTGGCCCAATCAATATTGACCCACTAATTATATTTATTCTCTAGCAAGCAAATATAATTACTAATAATAATTAACTYAATTATCTTTATAAATATCCTATTTATATATTTGGTAATTGCACAATTGACTAAGGACACAATTCAATTCCTTCATGTCACAATTTCCTCTCCACTTCTTACATCTCCCTTATTCATTCCCCCACCCTTACTTCATTTCTATTACATTTTTCATTTCCTTCAAGAGTTTTCCTTTAATCAAACAAACAAAGGAAAACTTTTTTCCTAGAAAATGTTTTTTCATAAAAATTGTTTTCTTTCAAAACAAACGAAGCCTTAGTGTTGTTTAGTGTTCAAACTACACCAAAAATGCTCCTATGTTTTTTAGGTTGGTAGCAAATTATTAAAAACAAACATGAAACATGCCTCACTTGTTACACTCTCGCCATAAATTCCAACCGAATGCAACCACCAGTCCACCACATTAACATACTTACATTAATACGAAGATTTTTTTTCCATGGGAAAAGTGTATACTATTAAGATTTCGAAATTACGAAGTATAAAAAATGTAATCAAGTTGTTGCCAAATTCATATAATTTATACAGTTTCGGTGCGTTTTTCATGCATTTTCGATTCATTGTAATTCATAATGCAAGCATATCCCGTAAGAAATAAGGATTGTAAGTTCAGATTAAGGATCAAAATTTGAGAGAAAGGTTGTTGCGTCGTGGTATGGTGGCCACTGTCTTTGAAGCAAATTTCGCCCCTACTATGTGCAATCAGCTATGTGGCGTTTGCTCCCCAAGATTAACACAAYCCTCCCTAATTCGTGCACTCGAGAAAGGGAGGTGGAACATGTATATATTGCTCAGATCAGTAGGAAAAAGAAGGGGATTTTTTTGAATTGTTATGTATCTCAAAAGACTGCGTAGAAGGCAATATAAAGTGAGGGAGGAAGGCCAACGGGAAGAACATGTAACAGAAGGCTCTGAAACGGGTCATGGCAATAATTTTGGCGAAAATCAAGGAGCAATTAAACAATAACAGTTATAAGCAATTAAACAATAACAGTTATAAGCAATTAAGAAAAGAATTCGAAAGGAAACTTTGTAACCGTCCAAAAATAATGCCCGGGACTAAAAACATAGCCACACCCCACCGCACACGTGTCACTGTACATACCTATATTTGTCTCTAGCCCAAGACGACCGATGATAAGACACCCCTTGCAACACACAAGCTGAATTGAGAGAGAGCTAGGGCCCTAACAGACCCTAAAAAGGCAAGTTTTCACTACATCGGGCACGTTTCTGTACACAAAGCAACCTTAAAAGCAAGTTTTAGTTTTAAAATAATTTTAACTTATTTTTAAACATTTTTCTAGAATTTTTTGGAATTTTTCTGAATTTTTCTAAGCATTTTTGGCAATTTTTTCGGAATTTTCAACAATTTAATTAATTTTGCGATGATTAATTAAATTATGAAAATAGTTCTAAAATTCATGTAATTTTAACACAACACACTTTTTTTTACAAGGAATTTTATTCATGTTTTTCATAATTTTTKGAGTTTTGGAAAATTAGTTATGAATTTCCGAAGCAAAAACGCGCATCCGAGCGAAATGACTCATTTCAGGAGCTTCGGGGACTCACCCGAGCGTGGGGCCCACAAATATCCCCCTAAATCAATCAGTGATTTTGTGTTAAAATCTCGCGATCAAATAAAATCAAATCATATTTTGTTCGGATTTTATTCTTATACGTATAAGCTAAAAGAGGCAAGGAAAATCAAGCAAAGAGGGGAAGGGATCTTGGGCGCAATAGCGCCCAACTGGGCGTAATTACGCCCAATATCCTTGCTCTCCAAGCTTGATTTGCCTATAAATACAAGCATCCATGGCTCACTTCACACACACACGCGCTTCATATGCTCGGCTTATGCCCGATTTCCCACTCTCACTCTCTCTAAAAACTCTCTCAAATACTCTTTCTCACATTCAAATTCACATAAGTTGTTTTGCAATTCTGAAACACAATTAAACACATTTCAAAATACAAATTCACATTCATTCATACATTCATTTGGGTTCAAAGGTTCTTTAGGGTTTGATTCGGGTTCTTCAAAGGCTACAAGGGTTCTTAAGGGTCCGAAGCATCGTTCTCGATTGAAAGCGCCGTGTTGCAAGGTAAGTTTGAGGCTAATGTCTCAATTTCTTAACACCCTTTTGCATTCTATTTATAATTTTGGCTTTCTATGCAAATTAGCATGTAATCTTGATTAACAACTATTCAACATGAATTTAAATCAACCTTAGGCACAAGTTTTAATTCTTGTTAAATGCTTGCATGCTTGCAAATCACACAACTATTATGTCTTAAACATGATCGGCAAATTGCATGTTCTCACGCCTAATAAGATTAATTCTTGGACAAATTGGCATTTAAGCACCCTTTAATACGGATCTAAATAGCACATGTCGCAACAAAAAATTAGTCTTATGTGCATCTATTTCTRTTAAGCACCCACATAGTAATTTGCATGCTTAGGGTTAAAAAGAAAATTTGTTTGTTGTTGTCTTTTTGACAATGGACTCTCAATGACCGAGTAGAGGCCGCTAGACAGRGGGGTGYTGTGCACTACTTCACCCTTACCCTTGTCCCCTAATCCAGACCTTTGGTGCACTACTAGACATGGAGTCCTTCGCCCTGCTTTATGCAATTATAGACAAGGCTTAAAACGGGTTCCACAGCTTCCCAAAGTAAGTGCGGTGGCGACTTCCTCTACTCGTTTCGAGTATAAACACACAACTCCAGGCATACTCACACTATGCAAAAGCAAGAATTCAATTCTAGCAAAATCCGAGTCATCAACTAATTGTACCCCCCCGGAGCAGAGGGACCAGACCCAGTCTGGCCCGGTGATGCCCTGACGCTCGTACAGTCACGAACACAAACACGAGCTCGAGCCGGGCCGGACAGCGGCGGCGGTGCGCGTGGGGTTACCTAATACCACCCCTCACACTAGGCCTCAAACACTACTAAGAGTATTCTTCTATATAAACAAGTGGGAAGCCTTATATTCTTCCTATGTGGGACAAAGAATATAACCCACTAACTACCTTTGCATTCTATTATTTCCAACAATCCCCCACAAATGCGAAGGTAGAAGAAAAGATATTGATCTGAGCATTTAAATAGGTTAGACACTTAAGTGCTAGTGTCTTGCGATTGAACCAACACGTAGTGAAGTTGAGAAATTCCTCTATCAAAAGGTTGAACGAATCTTGAACGCTCTTGACTAAGAAATAAGTCTCAACAACACGCAGCTCACCTAAACACATAGAACAAGTTCCGCAAATAACAATATAAATAAGGCCCACGCATCTTGGGTCACTCATGAGTGCTCTAGAATGACTGCCCATGTCTTCCATAGAAGGTGGCCAAACCTTCACACTCACGTAGATGAATCTATCCACAGATCATTTAGGTTAAGAAAGTTTCTCATAACTTATCAAGTGCTTCTCMTTAGCACCCCCACAATGATAATAGATTCATTAAGAGCAATATAGCTTAACCTCACAAAAACGGTGAATCCATCAAGTCCWTCTCATAGGACCACCCATATCCCGGGCTATGGAATTATTAAGAGCAAAGGCTCAACCTCAAAAATGTATAAGTCATAGGAATGGGAAGATGTACAATAGTGAGTCTATTCACAGCTTCGTTAGTCCACGAAATTCGCAAAGCAAGACTGGGTATCAACTATGAATTCTTCATCCAATGGGCTTAAGCCCCATTCCCCTCGAYGAATCAAGGACTAGTCTTCTGCTTAGTCAGTGGATTTGGAAGATTCCTCTCTGACCTCACATATTCCATAGTGAGAATCCCACTCGCAATTAGGGATCTCACTGATTCATGCCTGATCTGATGTGTAGTTTGCATCACAGTATCCTTCCAACACAGTAGGAAAACCAATAAAATGCATACCCCAATCAACGGTTCCCTTTAGGTATTTAAGAACACGTCTAAGCGCATTCCAATGATCCCTAGTAGGATTATGAGTATATTAACTAAGTCTACTAACAACATATGCAATATCAGGTCGAGTATAGTTCATTAGAAACATTAAACTACCAATTATTTTAGTATATTCAGCTTGAGACACACTATTTCCATCATGTTTTTTTCAAGTGAATGCTACCATCATAAGGAGTATTAACAGGCATAACATCAAAAGAGTTAAAAAATTTCAACACTTTTTCCACAYAGTGAGGTTGAGACATAGTGAAGCCATTACCTATTTTGGTGATTTTAACACCCAAAATAACATCTGCTTCACCTAAGTCTTTCATTTCAAACATGGAGGAAAGAAAAGCTTTAGTCTCATCAATGGATCTYATGTGTGTACCAAAATTATGCATGTCATCAACATAGAAGCATATTATGACACAACCATTGCCAAACATTTTTGAATACACACAAGCATCAGCACGATTCACAACAAAACCAAAACTCAGAATCGTTTTATGAAACTTTTCATACCATTGTTTTGGTGCTTGTTTTAAGCCATATAGAAATTTCTTTAACTTACACACCTTGTGTTCCTGTCGCCATTCAAGAAAGTTGTTTTAACATCCATCTGATGAATAATTAAGTTAAAACAAGATGCTAAAGCAAGCAAAGKACGAATAGTGGCGATCTTAGTTACAGGTGAGTAAGTATAAAAGAAAACTACACCATATTTTTGTGTGAATCCTTTAATAACAACTCTAGCTTTATACCTTTCAACTGAGCCATCAGTTTTGCATTTCTTTTTAAAGATCCACTTACAGTTAATAGCTTTACTACCTTTTGGTAGTTCAACAAGTTCCCATGTGTGATTAGACATTATGGATTCAATTTCACTATTAACTGCTTCCTTCCAGAAACTAGCATCAATCGAGCTCATAGCCTGTTCAAAAGTCTTAGGTTCATTATCAATCWATAGACAATAGACAAATAAATCATCAATTTCATCTACATTATCAACTTCAGTTAAGAAAGTAGTAATAAAATCAAGGCCAAAGCTAGTTTCAGTTCTGCGTCTCTTACTCCTTCTAGATAGAACAACCTCATCTTGTCCACTAGAAGTAGTAGTAGGTACCTGCAAAGAAGTGGAAGTAGAAGTAGAAGGAGTAGAGCTAATTACATCATGGGAAACAACATCCTTCTTAAGAGGAAAAACATTCTCAAAGAACTCGGCTTCTCTTGATTCGCTGAGAGACCTACCACTCAAATACATAAATCTGTAAGCAGCACTATTACTTGCATAACCAATGAAAAAATCGTCATATGTCCTAGGTCTAATGTTTTCCTTCTTAAAAGAAGGCAAAGGCACCTTAGCTAAACACCCCCACACTTTAAGGTAATTCAAGTTGGGTCTATATCCTTTCCACAACTCATACGGGGTCTTGTCTAGCTTCTTATGGGACACCTTGTTGAAAACATGAGTAGTAGAAAGTATGGCTTCCCCCCACATGTTATCAGACAAACCTGAACTGATTAACATTGTTGAGTTCCTTAAGTTTTGAATGATGACAAACCATTACAGGAAACAGGATGATTAAAGTTATGAATGTAGTTGGTTCTGGGAACATGCTAGTTCTAAGATACTTGTTCCTAGACAGTTAATATTAATGAGATGCTTTGAACTAAACTTGTTTATATAGCGGAACAACATTACACTACAGCTCATTCACTGCGTCCCGAACAGTCCAGACGAACCTGTTTCCTTGACTGTTATTCTAAGAATCGTCATATATCTTTTTGTTGCATCGAGTAAATTGTCTATCATGTGCCGTAAATATCCGATTCCAAAACTTGAAGTGTGATGCTTTCGAAGATATTGAAGAAGAAACACTGTGATTCAAAGATTGAGTAATTGAAGGAACATTCATGTCTTGAATAGTTGCATGAAGATCTTCACAGAAGAATTGTACATTAGAGTTTTAAATTAGAATTTCATTGATGTAATCTCTGTTGCGCATTAAATGGAAAAAATAACTAATATGCTTAAAGTGTTATTTTGAGTAATGTTGTGAATTCTAGTACAAGCTTGGAACAGAATTCAATAAACACACACTCAAAGGAACCAAGCTGGGGAACCGCTGAAGTCTTGAAAACAATGGGACAAAAAATGTTGGCTGCGTTTTGGAAAAGGGTTTTCTAAATATTTACAAAGGATATTTTTGAAAGATTTTTGCGGCAGCTGATGGAATTATAGATGAATATATGTAGTAATTACTTTAAAAACTGGAATCATATTCTTGTTCGATCAAAATCTTAGGATAAGAGTCGAACAAGATAAATACTTTCCATAAACTATCTTGCCTTGTTTGGCAAGAATAATTTATGGAGACTAGGGTTAAGTTAATATACATATAAATATACGTCTATACTTCAACATTCCATAACTCTCTCCGGATTAAAAAGAGAAAACTACTTGAGAGAAAAACACAAAAGCATTAGTTCATAACCATCGAGTCATACACGAGCATACATCGAGCATACAACATTCTCTTACTTAGCTTTCTAAGAAGTAATTCATAAGAGGAAAATTGTTTTGTAAAGGCTATCAACAGAGGGGTTGAAACCTGGGCAGTGTTTGTGAGTTCAAATACAAAGTTGGACTTACGAGTGTGAGTCGAGTGCACATTCAGAGTTGAGTGTGGGGTTACTGGTTCGCGGAGCAGGGAACAGTAGACGTGAGCAAGTTCTTTGTTTTCAGAAGTGATTAATAAAAGAGCTTAGGGTAGGAGGACGTTAGCCCAGAGTTGGGTGAACCTCGTTAAATACTGTGTGTTCTTACTCTTATTTACATTCCGCTGCGTATAGGAACAAGCCCAACTGGTTCCTTATTATAAGATCAAAGGCAAAAAAAAAATTGGTCATAGTCGATCATTACTCAATTCTACCCCCCTCTTGAGTATCTCAGACCTTCAACATGCATTCATCATTCTTTAAGGGTTCTATTTTTCCTTTCTGCTATACCATTCTATTCTAGGGGTGCGGGGAGCAGAAACCTCATGAATTATGTCATTTTGTTCATGAACTGCAAAAGGAATTCTAAATCAGAAAAAGGTTTTTGGCCCGCAAAAGATCAAGTTATAGACTTGGTGCACTTCCCGAGTCTCTCAGCTGGCCGTAAGAGTATCTCCAAGCATCAATCACTCCTAGCAGTTTCACGACGGCTGCCCAAGGCCTCTATTTAGAGACAAATAAGACAACATATGAGCAAGCAGCATCACGAAAAAGGCAAAATCAAATGAATAACACATTCCCTACCTGACAAGCTCCCGGGGGAATCAAGTTCTGAGCACGCCTAGTAGAAGGAGGAGCAGGCTCAATGAACTCAGAAGAGCCAGGGCGGATTCTCAAATCAGCAAAAGGAATCTCTCCGAGGTCATAGTCAGGTTGCACAAGCCGAATTCAAGTTAGTGCAAAACTAACAAAAGAAAAGGCAAAGAAAGGGAGTTGAGAAACAAGACACATACCTCAGCCACTAGCTTAACTCAGGGGGCTAGTCGCTTATCAATACARCGCTCATAAGAACCCCATCCTCGAGCACCAAGGAAGAGCCCGTACTGCGCTGGCTCACCTTGACTTAGATCCGCGTGCAACGCAACAATCAGCAGATCATCATCCATCATAGTGTTAGAAGGATCTTCAGGCAATACAGGCTCTGAGCGACWATGATGCCTCACCACACGCTCGCCAAGGTACCAATCAGGACCATGGGATCCCCAGATGATGCAACATCTCTTGGTCAGCTCAACCGCCGCATCGAATCTCCTTGGCCTTGCACTCCCCACTCGCCTCCATGGCGCCACTCGATTTGTAAAGTAACAGAGTTAGAGTCACGACATCAAAAGGGATAAGCATACAAATAACAAAGGAACAAAGTTACCTCAACTGGCTCAAGATGGCGGAAAATCCTCCTTGGCTGCTGGAGTCCGCCATTCTAAGAAGGAGTATCCCGAGGGGTCCACCGCATTATCGCAGGCCACCGAGCAGGTTGTGCTTGAGGAGACAACCCAAGTACCGAGCCCATGCGTGGAAAGTACTCATACACCTAAAATTGCAATCACAACCAGCAAAGTTAGTTGACAAGTGGCAAATCAAATGCAAACAAWGCCATAAAAGCAAAAGCAAAGCTACCTCGAGCACTCTCCATTAGCCTGCAAGTGCGGGAACTGTAGTGCCTTCCATCGGGCGACARCATGCTCGCATGGAACGGATTTGGGCACCATATCCCAATCCTCCCCAATCAAAGGAGGAGACCTCAGAAAGATCCTCCAAAGCAGGGAGGAAATTAATTGCAGTTGGACTCTACTCCTCATGCCCTTATTAGGACACAAAGCAGTACTAAGCATCAGCAGAATGAAGATCCTAGCCAACTGCTCATCTATGATACGCGCCAACTTGAGACCCTCGATGAGCACACTTTGTGGAGCCCTCTTGCCTCTGCCCTCTCTGCTCGTAACCGGAGAATAATAGTGCCTAGCAAGTTATCTAGACGAGGATCAGTGACCTTGATCTCGTCATCTGGGGGAACGAGCCTTTMAGTGAAGGCAAGTCCCGTCAGCATAGCAAAGTCCCAAGAAGTCAAGGCCATTTCCCCCCATGGGAAGTGAAACGTGTTTGTGGTATCCCAGAGCCACTCCATGGATCCGAATAACATAAGTCTAAGGTCAAGCGAGTATGATTGACTAGTCATACTAAAGATGAAATCGTGAAAGCCGCACTGGGCTAGGATGTGCCACACTCCTCCATGACGCTCGAAGAATTTGGCATGGAAGATCTCAGCTACTGTCTTCGAGGTCCCGTACGTCCGAATATGGTAGTCACTCTGCTCGAGAGATGATGCAAAGTTAGCTAGCAAATCACAACAAAGAAAACAAGACAAATAAGAGCAACATACCCTTCCGTTCTTCGGGCGAATGAAATTGTGATTTTCAGGGAAGCAACGTAGCTTCGAGCTATCCCAACCATCCAACCTCTATCRGTCGCGAGAGATAGACACCTTATTTCCTCTCCGAGTCGGCATGCTATGGACAAAACAAGGCAAAAGCTCATAAAACAAACGTGTTGCATAACGACTAAAAACGGACATCTTGCATACAAATACACAGTCCTCTGGGGGCTCACAGCTTGGTAACACAATCATGATTAAGGAAAATGCACAATTTTCCTAACAATCAAGGCAATAGGTAAGTAACCAAAGGGTGACAAAGAGCACTTCTTCTCCCAGTGATTTCACATGGTTAAAGGAATGTATAATTCCGTTTGTGAATTTTATGTGAAACAAGGGTTTCAAGAAGGTGTATGCATTCATTTATGCACCATAATACCTATTGAAGCAAGCAAATTACCATTAACAAGTATTTTTCAAGCTTTAAGCTACTTACAATGGTGAAATAATGCATGAGCACTCACATTGTTGCAAATGGACATGGAAAGGATTATTCCATCATCGACAAACAAGAATTAACAAGGCTTATGCATAATTCAACAAGGCATGAACTTGGCAAGCTATTATTCATCATCTTCTTCAAGTAGTAAGCTTACAAGCATAGAACTCACTCAAATTTGGACTAAATTTGATGAACAAGTTGCAAAAGGCTCATAAAGACATGAATAAGCAAAGGCATTCAATAATTTTGAGCATACACAGGCAAGGGAGAAAGCCCCAATTCAATTGCACAAATTGACAAGGCATATTCAAATGGCATAATTTTGAATAATAATTTGCAACTTGTAAGTGAATATCAAATTTGAAGTAGTAAGCTTACTTGAATTTGGAGTTTGATGAACAAAGCACGACCTTTCCAAGCAATTCCAAGAGGCTACTATGGAGTTAGGAGAGTGTTTACATAAAGCAAAGCAAAGAGCAAATGGCAAATGAAGCAAAAATGGCCTTAATAGGCCACGAATTCAGCCAAAATAGGCTGAATGCTGGGCATAATTGCGCCCAACTTTTGCTTATTTTTGGCTCATTTTCGAGCCAATTCTCGTGGCCCCACTTGTACGTGTGAAGCCCGTTGCATTCAAATGTCGTTGGTACCTCTTGGGAGTTCCAACCAACTTTCAAAGTCATGCACAATGACCAAAATGCCCATGAGTAAGCAAAATGGGCCCAAAAGTCGTCAAATCGTAACAAAAATGCACCAACAAAGCTACGACAAGCCGTAAGCAAATGCAAAATCAAGACGAAGTAATAGCCACGTTTAAGTGAAAGTAAAAAACAAATTAGAGTCAAAGCATACATCTCCAGTCGAAGTCACATCGTCCTCAGCAAGCATACGAAAGCCAATTGTTAGCCCGATTGTGTTATACGCAATGCAAGCATCAACAAAAAGACATTCGCTATACGCGATCGTGGCTATACGCGGCGTTATCATCACTTCCATTTTTCGAAATGACTAGCCTAGATGGGATAGAGTAGATCAAGAAGGCATCAGCAAAAAAACATTCGCTACACGSGACGTTATCATCACTTCAATTTTCCCGGATGACTAGCTGAGATGGGATAGAGCAGATCAAAAAGGCTTAAGCAAAAAGACATTCTCTATATGCGATCGTGGATATATGC
This sequence comes from Bassia scoparia, assembly GCA_008642245.1. Taxonomy (NCBI): domain Eukaryota; kingdom Viridiplantae; phylum Streptophyta; class Magnoliopsida; order Caryophyllales; family Amaranthaceae; genus Bassia; species Bassia scoparia. The sequence continues at coordinate 30,069 of SNQN01007092.1, forward strand.
GGCATTATCATCATTTTAATTTTCCCGGACGACTAGCCGAGATGGGACAAAATAGATCAAGCAGGCATCAGCAAAAAGATATTCGCTATACGTGATCGTGGCTATACGCGGCGTTATCATCATTTTAATTTTYCCGGACGATTAGCCGAAATGGGACATAATAGATCAAGCAGGCATCAGCAAAAATACATTCGCTATACGCGGCGTTATCATCATTTCAATGTTCTCAAACGT
>SNQN01007093.1:0-17240 GCA_008642245.1 Bassia scoparia
ATTTCAATCCTGAGGTTGCTTCCTAGAATCAGTTAACAGCTCAGATACGCATTTCTTTTTTACTCTGGGACTACATAAAGATAATTCAACTGATGACAGTTTTTCGTTCCAATGGGTAACAAATGTGGGAACGTAGTACTCATCTTGAGTCTCTCAATTAAACTAATAAATGTGGAAGAAAACCATCCAATATTTCACGTTATTGCATGGTAAATACGTTAGAATTAACTCATTCTACACTAGTCTGATCAGGTTCATTACTCAATAGATGCATTTACCATTCGATTTTTCTGTGCATTGCTTATTTATTATCGTTATTATTATCATTATTATCGTTCACCATAGTCAACTCCTTTATTCTTAACTGACGCCATCAGAGTCAACTTCATAAACCAGATGATTTAATTATGTCTTGTTAACGTGGTCGGTGCGCAGAATATATACATTAAATAAGACGCACTTTATATCATATATGGTCTAACCACGATTTTGTTTGATTGAGTGACAAGGTAAGGATGGGCGTATGCTATAATAATGTATATTTGTGAATATCACTGCATCAATTTAGTACAGCCCCTTCATGTCATATATTGATTAAAAAAAGACCCAGATTTCAAATGCAATACTAAACACACAATATAAATGTCAGCACTAATTATGGACACACGACTGCGGTGTTTTCATAAGGGCATCATTATGTTAAAGGTTTCGGAACTCAACAACAATAGTGATCGCATTATCCATTGTAGAAGTCATTGTTTGTATAATAGTAAAACAACAAAAAATCGCTAATACCTAGTAACTGTAGGATTAGTGCGATAATAAGGCTTGAAATGTGCTAAAACGTTGCCTGGCATCCAATAATGGCCGTAAAGTTGCTTGAATGAACTACAATGACACCTCGGCAAAGCGTAAGAAGCGAACCGCTACAACTGCACCGGGCGGAATTGGGTTCAAAGATTCGAGTCACGTACCATGCTCCACACAGGGCCACCCACACGAACTGTTTATTCAGAATAAAATCCAAGTGAGGGCCAAGACTGTTGGTGTCCTTGACCAGGTTATAGGTCCTCTCAACCATTACGTGATTACGCTTTATAAGGTCCACATGGTGGTGTATGACACATTACACCATGACAACATCCCCCATACTAGCACTCACGTGCGGTTTCGTGGCTCAAGCAAACAACTTACCACTACACATTCATTGAATGTTAGCTTCTCACGAACACCAGAGGGTTGGCCACGGTCCACAATATACATTATACACATTTCAAGTTCTTGTTATCACGCATTAACAATTAGCCTTCAGCAAACCAGATTGTATGCTGCAAAACAAATTTAAAAAATCAACAGGTTATGAATGTCAGATTATAAAGAGTACGTTCTTAATAAATGTAAACAATAAGTGGTTCAGGCTTGAATTGAATTGAATAATTTGGAAAAGAATAGAAATCTTGAATATTTTTGAACTTTACGGATACATGTAGATAAGAATTGGAAAGGAGATCCATAGTTGTAAACTGATACAATTTAGTTACTCGAGTAAAATTGAATTCTATTAAAAACAAATCTGTGGTTAACATGAAAAAACGTTCAACATCAAAGCCCTCGAAAACATTAATAACGACAGTTACAATCACTCAAAACACATACGTGAAAATAATAAGGATGTAAATATCTCAAATGAATTAAAAAAGACAATATTGTCTTAGATAAGCCAAGAGAAAAAATAGAAGTATGGAAAATAACTTGAATAAATTTAGCGTACAAATCAACCAAAATGTTGAAGAATTGTCTAGAATCATTAACATAATAATATACTACTATTGATAATTCCATTGACACTAAAAGAGTGATAACGGGGAAGGCGAATACAGACTTTTACTAATATTTATATTTTAGTTTGAGATATATAAATATATTCTTAATCATTTACTCATCACACGAAATTTAAATAAAAATCAGATTAAACTATCTAAAATGCAAATTTGGAGATCGAATTTCGTTCGAACATGGAAGCTCAATTATAGTATCGTATTTTCTTTTGTTCTATTCCATTTGTATTTATTAGACTCTACAATAGAAAGAAACTCACATTGACCATAAAATGCACCCTAAGTATAGAAAGATCGAATTAACACTTGAAAAGAAAGGAATACTACTAGAGGAAAAAAAGGTATGATATTTGTGAATTTGATAAAATAAATTATATACAAAAAAATTCAATAGGAAAGAAACAAACTCGGAATAAAAAACATATAATAAAACCAACAAATAGTCGAAGCGAAGAAATAAAGGATATCATAGAAACAAATGAAGTAGAGATATAAGAAGAAGAAGAAATGGAGAAAATGTAAAAAAATGTAAAAATGTGATATACGTGGGATAAAAGTTTTTTTTTGTTTTTAAGGGGGAGGGTACTAGCAAATGCTTGGTACTCAAGGTGTCATGTAAGAGTAATTGGGTTAGAGTACCAAAATTCCTACAAAATTAATGCTGATGAAATCCCAAAACAGATATCACTGACACACACACCACATATCTTACAAATAATTGGGTCATTCCATATTGGGCTACCTCTTATCGACTTTGTCTCTTTTTGTGGCGAGGGTCTTCGGACACAAGGTTAAGTCAGGAAGTCACATGGGTTTTTCTAATCTCAACACAGTGATGTCAAATGGCTTAGAAACGACTTCTTTTCACCATTTGAGAGTCCTTGTGGGCCCCTTAATGGCGGAGCCAAAGACGAATTTTCATTGGGTTTAGAGCTGCTTAAAAGCCTTGGGCACCACGACTTTTCGAAGGCTTCAAATAGATTGGACTGATTGTCTTTGATTCCTCAAAGCTCCGTCCCATTCGACATTGTGTCCTTATCCATATATGTACAATGACGTGGTGGCAAGTACATTGCCGAATTACGCTTAGTGATTTGGCTGATAGAGAGCCCGCTGCAGAGTTGTTGACGACGAGAATCTGTCGCTTGCCTGTTTGACTTTATTTGATTCGGAAGCACAACACGGTTTTAGTAAGGAGGTAGTTAAAGTACGACTATTCAGGGTATGGCATAAGAATATCAGTGTATGTTTAAACAATTGTTGAGGGGTATGTTTGGGTATTTAAAATATGGACACAACACCAAGTTCATAACATTGCATTACACATACTTTGAAACCATCTATTTGCGATAAAGATTTAATAATCAAAACCTATTGATATCCAGTTCGGTTTATATTATTTGATAAATAAGTAATAACTTATTACCTCCTCATTAAGTTCACCAATTTTCTAATTGATTAACTCCTCATTTTTAAAAATTGCATGTAAAAGATTTTTAATTGTATAGTGAAACTTTATATTATGAAGAAGTTTCGTTTATTGAGATAAATGCGTCATTATAGTTGCATTATGCAACTATTTGTCTATGGTCTCGTATTTTTAAGCTTTTTTTATTGGTTGAAAAAGTTCAATAACTATATGTTTAGATTTGAAATAAAACTAGATGTAATTGATACTATTCAAAATCAAAAATTAAATTAGATTCATAATTACTTAATGACATTCCAAGCTAATATCTACAAAAAAACATAAATAGTTCCTCAATTAACTAGCTAAAATTTAAAGTTCATAATATAATGAAAGCAAAATAGTAAGTTTTCTATTAAAGTACTTAAAGAAATTCAAATATACAAATTAAATTTATTATTTTCATATACATTTTTCTTTTCTGGCCTTTCACCTACGTATTATTGGTGAGTTTAACCAATGCTGAATTCAATTGAAGTTGGAACCATTGTTTGCAATTTGCAACTATCCGTACAGCAAGAGAGTTTTAAAATAGTTATATTCTGCTTGTTGTTAGTTTTTCACATTACATATTTTTATAGAGTTATGAATAAGACTTTGACTTATAAATCATAGACGCTAAAAAACTTCAACAAAGTATTATAATTCATATATGACTTTCAAAACATGCAGACAATGAAAATTACTTCTATAATAATTACAAAGAGTATGTTTAGCCAAGTCTTAAAACTTGGGTGAATCAATCAATATGCGACTTAAGACTTTGTGCTTAAGAGCTTCTCGCCATATTTTCTTTAAAAAGTCCTCAACAATTCCCAAGATTGAGTCTTGAAATTTACAAGACTCGACTTAAAACTTGAGATTGGGACCTTAAATTTATTTTAGCTTTTGTTCATTAATGAATTTTATATATATTAAAAATAAAAGATAAAATAAAAAAATATGTTCAGATTTCGAGTCTTAGGGCTAGAAGTCGCATAAATTGATTAAAGTGACGCTCTTAATAAGAAATTTGATTGACATCATTTTCATGAGGACCATCTAAAATGATGTATCCCTCCAACTCTTAAAGACTTAGGGCCAATACATGCTCTAAATGATCGATAATGACGAGAGTGTAATTATGTTTGCGAAAATGGGTCCTATTGTCGAGATTAGCTCTCAAGTAACCATTTAGAATGTGGTCATTGAGCGTATTCTGATTTGTCTCGCATGGTAGTATTGACAAGGTTATTTTTATTGGGTCTTCATAGAAGATACTATACAAACCACAAGAAAAAAACGCTTTAGAGAATTGTAATATTGAATCTCTTGAGCGAAGCGTTCACCTCAAGTTCAATTATGCAGTTCTTTCGGTGTTGTATCACCTGGGAGGCGTTTCGTCTTGACTATTGTAATGTTTTTGGTAGGGACAATTAGCTTCTACGGTAATGATGTCATACTCACATTCACAACATGGTAAATTCGTTCTTGTTTATCTATTGTTTTATTGCTTGATTTGAATTGTTTGATAAATTTAGTAGTTATATTTCTACAATTTAAAGCAATTAAATATTGACTCGTTATATCATGTCTGCGATATTTTGGTCATGTTTTATTCTGATTTTTCAAAAGTGAACCCTTGATGGAACATTTTGTAGTATTGAACTTAAGTTTTAATTAATTCAGGTTATTTATTATTTTTTCAAATTGGATATTTGTTATAATTAGGGTTTTGAATTAATCACAATTGGGGATGTCCTCTGTTTGTGATACCCTGCCGTCGTAGGGCTCTGCGTGATGTTCAGAGGGCCCAAATAAGATGATATAATTCTATCTGTATTTGGAGTCTATCTGAATAGTGTATATGTCCTGGTGTGTATTGAGGGCGCTAACTTTGAACTCGAGAATGCAAGGTATTGGATTCTTGTTGTGCATGGTTTTTCATCATGAGTTTTTTTTGAGTTTTTGGTTGTTAACGGCATTAAATATAGTCAATACTCAGATGTCCTTTTATCTTCTTCACTTTATCTATTCATGTTATAAAGACTATAAACATGCAAGCTTTTTTTTTCCTCTTCGTTAATTTTCGATCTAAAAACCTTAATCTGTCTTTACTATTGTTTTATCTTTTTTGCAAGTTAATTCTTTGCATTTAAAATCCTACTTTTTTTATTCTTCCCTAGAGTGGCAAATATGTTGTTACAATTTTAATCTAATGGTTCATTCTTTATTTTATATAAAAAATAACTTTTAAAAACAGGGCCTCGTATTTAAATTTTGAACAGGGCTCCGAAACCTCAGCCGACCTGGCATACTGTATACTTAATTCTTTGAATTTATATTATACCCATGCATTATATATGCGGGTATACTATTTTCATTGCATGTATTGTATGTTGGAATTTAAGTTGTAATGAACATTATAGGCTTGTGCATATGGTTATCTAGTAGTAGATCAGTCTAATTCGCAACCTGGTAGCGCCTTGGTGTAAAGATCGCAAGTTGATTGCGGCCTAATCTATCCAAGGCTAAATTTTTATGAATTATGCACTTGTCATTTGATGACTATCTTCTCCTTTGACTGTCTTCTGTCTTTCCACCTTCTTTGGGGGGTTATGTCCCTTTGTTTTTTTTGAATAATTGTTCAAGTTTTGAGCGTTATGCCTCTTAAAACTCCTTGATTAATTATACTTCATTAGGAGGTTATGGAATGCTAAAAGTCTTTCATCTCTTCKTCTTTTTCCTYCTATCCTTATATATATACACATCTTTTTTCACACCTTTGAGACATACATTTTGATGTATACACACATGAAAATAGTAAATTCATCCTTTCTTGTTTTTGGGCATAAGTTTATGTGGCTCCAAACCTTCACCCAAGAGTGCACTTGTGTGAAGGTGGTGTGTAAACCTTTGTTAACGAATCGACGAGTACAATGTGCACCTCGGTTGCACCGAGTTATCATTTTCAAGTCAGTGATCTTGATTGCCACGACACACCATTTCATTGTCTATCAATTCCTAGTCTGGATGTAGCCTTAAAAACCCTCATATTTCCAACATTGTATATGCTATGCTTGTTTTTTTTGTTGTGGTTAGGTGCATGTTAGACTAAATGATTGTGATTGACATGGAAATAATGAGTTTGGATACTCTATAAGGCTTTGGTATACTAGTGGTGCATATTAATTGACTATAAGGATATGATTAAGCATATAATGTCACTGCATTGAGTATATATAGGGTATTTGTCAAAGTCATATAAGGAGCATGATATACTTTAATGTACTCCGTACTTCGTATAATATAAGCATGTTTGGTGCAAAGGAAAGTTACTACATTTGATGTGTCRACATACTCCTTATACTAGTATGTACTTTGTACCATTGTTGGAGTGCTTTGATTTTAACATAGCTAGTAGTAGAAATTTAATGCCCGGTTGTGATTTATGAAACAACTATTGAGTACCATCATTCTATTACGGGTGGTAGGCTTGTAATATCGTTTGAAGTGATCTTGTATGGATGAGTTCTAATCAGTTTTAAAAATCTGCATAGTTGTTTGATGACCTTTGTCTTGTACAAAGTATACRTGAAATAGAGTCAATTRACTTATGTAGTATATGTATTATATTGTTGATTGCGATTTCGTAGAAGAACCTCATTGATTTGAGATTATKTGGAATTGATTGTTTATTGTTGCTAATAAAGTTGTTCTATTTCATAATGGGGAAGTTTTAGGCAAGGGTTTATGTTAGCCCTTGTGGTCTTTGTATTTTGATCTGTGTTCCCAACTTTTCCTCTATTATTAAGATTGAATCTTCTGCTTGTATTTTTGWGTCTGTTTTCTCTTTGACATGTGTGTTTGGGACATGTGGSGGTTAATTCCATTAAAGGAATGAAGAAGATGAATTTGCTTCTTAACCTGTCTAGAGAAGAGTTGGTTAAGTGTGATGTGGGTGCAKAATTGAAACTYATGAGAAAGCMAAGGTTGACTKAGCGTGTTTCTAATTTAATAGAGTCGGCGCACACTAACCTGGGCGACTTTAAGAACTTGGAGAGCAAGGGTGGTAAGAGGTACTATGTAACGTTCATCGATGACTACTTCAGGTATTGCAGAGATTACTTGTTGCGGTCTAACGATGATGCTAAGTCCAAGTTCTTGGTTTATAAAGTAGAATTTGAGAATCAGTTGGATAGAAAGATCAAGAGGCCGGGTTCTGATATAGGAGGAAAGTACAAGTCTTCGTTTCCGAAGGAGGTGTGTGAGAGGAAGGCCATTGCTCATGAGTTCTCTGCTCCTACACTCCTCAGGAGAACACTGTTGCATAGAAGAAAAACTGAACGTTGAAGGAAATGATGAATTTTCATGCTCATGAGTTCTGGTATTGTAGACTTTATGTGGGRAGATCCCGATTACTGCTGAGACATCTTTTGTGTAGCAGAAAGCTTTCTACTTGCTCCTACATCCATAGAGCTTGGAAGGAGCAAGATAAAGGGCTGAAACAAGTTTGGTTCAGATTTTGTTACTACTTTCGTATGTACTTCCTAAAAAAGGTCTTGTAGGTAATTGGGATGAAATTTGGTGTGTTTTCTGTCAAGCGGGATAAAGATCCTATAATCTTTGAAGAGCCATGAGCTCAGTTGACGTGATTTGTGGAGGAGGCTGTAAATAGTGATAAACTCATCATGACAAATCAGATTTCAGAGCTAGAAATAAGAGCTAGAAATAAAGTTGGCTCTAGTATGTCTACATGAAACACGACATGACCTAACATGCAAAAGCATTGATATGATATGTTATCTTGCGTGCAAAGCCATTGATGTGCTAAACTTGAGTTATTTACGTATATATATAAGCATCAAGCATGACACGACACGACACAAAACGTTGAATACAATTTTTTAACGATTATATTTGGACATCTAAAATGGCACGAAAGCAAATGATCCTTGGAGTAGCCTTGGACCAACCTTTAAAGCCTTGTTCTATTAACTTATTTTCAGTACTCTGAACAGACAAGTTTAATAAGTATAATAAGTTGAGATAAGTATAATAAGTACAATTTACTTTTCCTCTGACAAAAGTTCAAACAAGTATTAATAAGTTCGATGAGTTCGGATAAATTCAGATAAGTATTAATAAGTTCAAATAAGTTCAGATATGCACAAATAAGTTAAAAAGAATATGTTGTAAATTTATGCAGCAACCACAACATATTATTACGGGACAAAATGTACCCTTTCTCATCGAACTCAACGACTCATTGTCATCTTAACTAAGTGTACAACCACAATAAGAGGTGATCATCATTAGTCTGATTCGTCAATCGAAAATTTATGAATGTTTAAAAACCTAAGAAATTGCATTTTGAATTCAAAGCGCAATATAATCCACATTTTATATAGTACTTTTACAAGTTCGCCGTGGCCAATCCGGATCCGCCATCCCGTCCGGCCCATCGATTTGACATCTAGGATCTACCTACAAATTAAGAAAAACAAGAGTGAGAAATGTAGATCCGTGAAGGTAAAACAACTGAACAAGGAAAGCTTATCTACAGTTCCCAGGAAATTTGGGGCAACGGCAAACTCTGGTGTAGTCAAAGCACTCTGTTCATTACAATAATGCAGAAATACTGTTGGACCCACGCTCTCCTCGCTCTCTCTCTTTTCTCTACTTCTTCGTACACTTCAACTACAGCGTCGTACGTCTTCTCGATCAATTGCACTCTCTCTCCATATCTCCTCCTTATTCAGCAATGGCTTCTTCTTCGTCAATTTCGCCTCCTTCGCTCCTGTTTTCTCTGGTATGTTACCTTTCTACATTCTAATTGATTATTAATTCCTTTGATAATTAATTTGAATTGGTAATGCGGGCATTTCGATGATTTTGGATTCAAGTCCCTCGTTGTTATAAACGTCAATATAATATATCCATATAACTGTTGTTTCTGTAATGTTTATATGGCGTTTTTGCGGAATTTATGAGCCTTGTGCTTCGCATTGTATATTGTGTTATATGATCACTATTGGAATATTAGTGGACTGGATTGAAAATTTGAATGTGATTTTTGATGAGTAAGAAGTTGCTGTTTTGAATTTTGAAGAAAATTTGGAGTGCCAATATAGTGATATGATTGATTGATCGTTTTGTGCAATTTGTTGATTTTATTCGAGTGGTGAACGAGTGTAAACGTATTTTATCGAGCATAAGTAATTCCATTGCGAAATTTTGATTATTCTTTTTTCTTGTGGGTAAGAGGCAAATTCTTCATGAAAAAGGAATAAGAATTGCAGCTTGAAGCATACATCATTGTTTTCACTTGATCATCATTAGATTGTATGATAATAGCGTACTTTAAAAAAAAGAGATTTAGAGAAATGAGAAGAATATGTATTGTTATTGGACCAAATCCAACTGATTTTACTGAAGAGGGAGTAGTTATATACATTTATAATAATCTAAACTAACATCTTCTAGCTAGATATTTAATGCAGCTTCTGTAATTATGTAGCAAGTTGTCGTAACTAATTAGTGAGGTTAAGTTGTTAGAGTTGATTAGCTAGGGTACTCATGATTTAGCAAAATCCTCAGTACAATTGTTGCATGCATTAGCTCTACTTAGCAAGAAATAGAGCAATAGTATCAACAACTTCGAATGCTGCATAATTTGCGTGACATAACTGCATTTGTTATAATCTGTCTATCTGAAATTTTTTAAAATGAAGTATCAGCGCTTTTTAGCATGAGACTGTTTTTTGCATTTTACTATCTTACCGGAAGTAAGGAAAGCTCCAAATCCAATACTAGGTTATTTCGCATGCCAAAAGGAAACTCATTATGTTACGTTACATGGCATAATTTAAGCCGTTGGTGTTCAAGGAACAATTTCATGGAAATCATTTTCAAGGAAAACAATTCAATGGAAAACATAACTAAAAATATTTTTCCTTTGTTTTTGCATTAGAGAAGAACATAATAGGAAATGAATGAAATGGAAATGAGAAGATGGGGATGGAATAAGAGAGATAGGAAGTGAGGAGAAAATTGTGGCTTCTTCTACAAAAGGAAAATATTCCTTTTCCAAAGTGATATTTTCCATTTTGAGGAAAATGATTTCCACCCTTTTAAAAGAGGGAGGAAAATCATTTTTCGGGAAAATGTTTCCCATCAAAACAAACGGAGCCTAAGTTGATTYTTTTTCCTTTGAGAAATGAAGCGGAGTTGTCTTGATAATATGTTACTTTGTTCYATGGACTTCATTGCATCACTTCAGGGACTTGTTCAATCCATACTTGGCTGGTTAACTAGCCTGGTTTAGAAATTTTCTTGATTTTTCCGTGCTGAAATGGCAACATTTACATCCAATCGATGTTCTCTATCCCTTTTCCAATWGGGAGAGAATATTTGACTTTTGAACATGAGTGCTTATTCCAAGTAGTCCCAATTTTGGTTCTTTAATAACAATTCCAAGTTCAGGGCCAACCTTTTCTAGATAATCCAATCTCTTATATCTCATTGTCTATCCACTTTAGGTATATTGAACCCAAAAAAGAGTGATTATGATAAGAAGTATTTCCAATGCTATTGTTTAATTTGGAATAATGAAATGTTTGGGTTATTTAACGGTTTAACCTGTGATTATTTGTGACAATGTTTCCAGTACAAAATAGTTTATGCACAAAATTATTACCTTTTGGTGTTGGATTTTGGGATTTTTCTCATTTGAGTCAGTATTAGCTTTTAGCTCATTTTCCGAAGTGCAGTGGGCGATGCATTCCTCTTGTTGCAGCCCTTGAAGGTCACATGATGGCATACTCAACAGTTAGATATTTGTACCAAATTGTTGAACATATTCATCTTTTGTCTTTTCATCATGAATAAACTTAWAAGGAGTCCTTGTTGGCTTGTTTTACATTTTTAGCATATTGTGATCAAGTGTTCTCCTGAACCATCACTTCTTTATCATGTGTCATAGAGTATCTAATGAATTATCATCTCTACATTTTTAGGTAATCTTAAAGGGTTATATTCAGTTGAAGCGGTAAGCTTGTCCACATTTTCAAAGTTAAAATCCCTATCCCTCCCTATTAGATGCATTGGGAGTCACTAACTCACTRATGTACTGATATTGAGCTATCAGATGTGCATATATTTATCCCTGATTTATTATCTAACCAATTAATCTTATTTTTTTCTTGTCTTTTGTTCTTTCTTCTTATTGTCATCTGTACTGCTGTAGGAGGCACTGCCTTTAATGGGGTTGTCGAGGAGCTGAAAAAGCTGACCACTCGAGTTGCGCATGTTCTCCCTGTATCTGATGATGGAGGAAGTACAGCTGAGATTGTTCGTGTGCTTGGTATGGTCATATCAGCTCTCAGTCTCTTTTATACCAAGTTATTCTTTCTTCTCATATTCCAAGTGAGATTTGAGGTTTATGTTGAAAGTCATTCAGTTTTCCTATTAAGARACAATTGGCAATTGTTGATTTTATTTCGTTACGGAGGCAATACAATTTATATGGTCCGAAACTAAAAGGGATAATTTACTGTTTACAAATGTCTGGCAAACTTAATTGTGTAGCAACAATGGTACAACTGTCCTATTTTTGTCCCAATTAACTCTCTAATATAAAACTAATTGAAAAAAGTGGTCCCAATTGCCTACCAACTTTTTGTCTTTTCCTACGATTTTCTTTCCCTTCCTTTTTTGGACTACGCCACTATATTTTTTCCTAAATTACATAGCCTATAGCAAAATTTAGCAAAGGTTAAGTTGCTCTTTATTCTTCGTACAATTAGTACAATTGTCCTACAATCTTTTCTTTTCCTACCAATTTTCTTACCTCCTTTTTATTGGGACTACACCACTTATTTTTTCCTAATTTACCATTAGTTTATTTAGCTAAAATAGCAAAAGGTATTAATCGTAGCTTTATTTCGTACGGAGGAGTACAATTGTTTCCAAGACACATTTTGAGAAATTTGCGATGGTGATTATTAAAGTTGATGTCAGAGAGATTTTTGAAAATCACAGCAATATGTAATGATTTGTGATAATTATGCTGGTAATGGTTGCTTGTACTATGATAAATTGATGTTCTATGTTTTGCCCTGTATTTTCCACTACTATATAATATGTGTTCTTTTACCTCTTAGTTGACTAAGAATCTCGAAATGTGCAGGGCTCCGCCGTTGGGACATAAGATCGAGATGTCTGAGGCTTCTGATGAAAGTAGCAGAGGCTCTGTGTTCGACAATATTAGGTCACCGTTTACCTCTTAATGCTAAAGAAGCAAAATCAGAATGGTATGATGGGTAGTCGTTCAGTAGATTATCAGCTCTGCCGTATTTACTTCTCTTGCTATCTTTTGTTGTTTCGTTTATCCCTAATTATACTGTTCATTTCCTCTTGTTGAAGAACTAAGCTGATCTTCAACATGTGTGTGGCACAGTTGTTACTTGTACATTATTGAGGTTACTTGTATCATTATTGATTTTTTCAAATTCCTCTACTTAAAACCTGTTCACGGGCTATGTTTTGTCCTTTGAAATCAGAATTTATAGTGTATTTAGAAGCTGAGTAATTACTTATGTTTATCAATCATTATTAAAGGATCTATTTGTGACTTTGTGAGTAATAAGTAGTTAAGCTGAGAATGTAACAGGTATGACATTGTGAAGGAGAGCATTCACTCTGGGACGAAGTATCGGTACCATACAGGGAAACGATACGATCCTTTTTGGTTTACTTTCAGCATCAGGTATAGTTTAGCTTGTCAAAACAATCTTATGGAATTTATAACTCCCCAATTCCACCCCTTCCCCTCTTTTGTTGATTTTATTTCAAATACACTCTGTGGCTCTCGAATATGGGTGCAAGAAGAGACTGGGTGTGAATTTTGTATTGGTGAGCGTTAGGAAAAATATGGATGCTAGAGCTACAAGCTTACAAATWATTTGGAGGACGTATTTATGACACTAAAATTGTAGGTTATCATTCTATGATTTGGGATTCTTTCTTGACKAATAATATTTAATAGTTTTTAATTAATTAATTAGATAATTGAGAGATAATAGCCACAATGCTATGGAGGAAACGGACAAGGAGAGAGCAGTGAACAAATTCCTCACCTTGGTAATCGGTACCAGTAGCAATTTTTTGTGCTATATATGCAGCCATCAAGCTGAAAGCCTTCTTGGGCATGCTTTTAGCCACAGTGAAGATGAGGCTAATATATTGCAGAAGTCTATTTTCTATCACATGAAGGGTTGGTTGTACTTGATATGGGATTATTTATATACTTCCTCTGTGTCTTAAAAATTGCAACAAAGTCACTTTTTCACTATACACACTTTGGCTAAGATTTGTGATTGATACAGAATAAAAAAAACATATTGAAGGGGGGTCTTGTTAGATTCTTATTGTCTCCTACTTTCACACTATTTAATTTTTACAATTTCTACTCATATATAATTATAGATATTTATGATTAAAGTCTCGTTGTGCGTGAATGTGATGAGTTTGTCACACACACACACACACACACACACAGTTGGTGCAGAGTTGTACACTAATGATGTTTTTGGTAACTATTCCAAAGCTATCTCTTTGATCTACAATCTGGTTAATGCTTTTGCATTCATTTAACCTTCCTCTTGTCTGGAACCCTGATACCCTTGGTTGCAATCAGGGTTTCGACCATTAGTTCATTTGGGGATGCTTTTAGGGAGCAAGTGTTTGGATTACGGCAATTACTTCTAATGATGACTCTAAATGAACTTGTTTAATTCCGTAATATTTGCTTTATTCAATTTCACTCGGAGAAGCCTCATCTTTGAAAGTCTTAATTTTTGTTTTGTTACATGCAGATTCTTATGAGATCTGAAGCGAAATTTGATTTCAGCAATGGCAGGTAGAAGTTTTGCTTAGATATTAAGCGTCATTCCGTTGTTGAGTTGTTGATACATGTATTAACAATWTTAACAAGTATACGTTACACTAAATAGGATATATCACATTGTTGGAATCTTGGGCATTTGACTAAAGACAACTGTACAAAACTCTCCGCTAGAATCTATTTTGTCATTTTTTTACTAATACCCTTGGTAAACCAAGGTTTTTGCTGTTGGCTATTATAAAGCTGCATTGATTTCTAATATTGTTATCAGACTTGGTAAGATTGGCAACTTTAGGTTATGTTTTAAGAGTCATTCATTCAGATGATTCTAACCAGAATTTTTTGCTGTAGCATTGGAAACTTCTTCTTTGCTGGAGCCCGTATATTCTTTCAGTCACTCGAGTCAGCAATATTTTTGTTTTCACGAGTTTCAGAGATTCCTAAAGAAAGTCTTATTCTTCCCGTTATATCTACCAATGACAGATTGACCCTGGGCTGTGAGTTGTGGGTAAGATTATCTAAAGTGCTTGCTATTTAATTATTCTCTGCTGTTATGATTTTTCATTTGTGCATGGGGAAAGTGGAGCTTGACACTRCACTTCATAGATTGTATTGTTGGTAAGAGTGTAGGATTACCAGTTGGTGATGCCTTGTATAAATCGGGTTCATATTTCAGTTCTTTGCTGCCGTTTTCCCTATTCCCGACTCGTTCCCTTGTCCAAATCAATAATTTATCTTTTTTCTGTTGGAGTTATTTGTGTCAGTTGATGTGTTCAAGCTGYCTGTCTATATTTAAATATGTATTTTAGAGACCATAGATCATTCTGTTGGTGGGAATTAATTGCGTTGAGGGGATGGAATTTATATTATATGACAAGTTCAGAGGGAAGGTAAAACTTGTATGTATTAGCCTATTAGGTGCTACACAAGATAGAATATTGAGTTGCTCTCACCTTTGTTACTTGGTCTTCTTTACAAGAGTTCAATGTGGGTACGTGTCCAAGTTTTGGACATGGCAAAAAGTTTGCAGTACTTTCTATTTAAAATGATGATCTAAGTGAAGTGCCATGTCGGGTCCACATGTCGAGTGTCCAACATGGACCAAAACTTGAGATGAAATGAAGAGTCGGATCATCACAAACTCTTACTTTCTCTCATGTTACTTTTACAAGGATGGAAGAACTATTCGTGGTCAGAATGAAATATCTCATCCAACCATTAAATCGGAGCCAATAAATAAGGTATTCAGTTCTATTTGCATTTCTTTATTTACTCTAATATTGTCTGCTGCTTAGTACTTAGTGACCTGATATTGATATGAAAAACATTTCCATTTTGTTCTCAGTAGTTCTCTTTTCTTTCCTAGCATGCTTTCCTTGTTAATAGGTTTTCCTCTTAGATAATCTTGAATATACTGGTCTAATACCCCAGAAAGAATATCTTTAAGCCGGACAGAAACATATTTAATTTTTGTGATCTTGGTTTCAATGTTTAATGGAAAAGACAATGTTTTTCTTGATGTTGATGGCGCTGGACATGACTGGAAAATTCAAATGCTTCTTATAGAGGGAGCCAAGGATATTTCCTACTCCCTCCGTTTTTTTTAGATGTTCCATACCATTATGGAACGGTTTTTAAGAGTTGATTGAGTTGAATAAAATAGTTGAGTAAGTTGGGTAAAAAGTTGAATAAGTTAGGTAAAAGAGTAAATGTGTGAATGAAATTTTATGGGAAATAGTAATTTTGGGTGAAAAGATTGGGTAAARTAATGAAAGTTGACTTTAGAAAGGGGTAAGTCATTAATGTTAGAGTAAATAAAGTAGGTAAAATGTGAAAAAGTTATTATTAGATTGGTTTGGAATAACTATTTAAAAACATCCCAAAATAGAAATTGGAACAACTAAAAAAAAACGGAGGGACTACTAGTTTRTCGCTATGATTGGAACTGAAATTGCCTGTACTCAAATGCTTTCCTAGAGAAACGAGTAAAAATTATTACTTAAAACTTATCTAATTAAACTATGATTTTGGTGAACAGAAACCCTGTTCTTCTCAAGCGTTACCTTCAAGAATAAAGCGAGTATTTTACATGTCAAGTGAGGGGCATAATTTGTTGCATGAGGTAACGTATATCTCCTTTAAATGTATTATGCATGTGCATGAAGGTGATCTATGTTTGCTCATGGAGATTGGCTTCCAAATATCCATATGATAATTTTTTGGATCCCTAACTCCCCTGCACCAGGCACCTGCCACTCTTACCCCCTGATTAATTTTCTGCTAATAGCACTCTAGTAGAAATGGGAATGAGTTTCCATCTCTGTGCAAAAAATTGGTTAAAGTTGTTCATGCATGTCGTTTGAGTCATGGAAGTAAGATGATTTTACTCTTGAAGTAATATTTATTTGTAATAGGGCAGGTCTTCCCTCCACCAAATTCAGCTGTCTTGGACCAGTTGCGCAGCGTCAATTGTATTGTATATGCCATGGGATCCCTCTTCACTTCCATCTGCCCTTCATTGGTAAKTATCTAAAATTTTGCATCAGTTTTGGATGTGAGTTGAGTTCTGGTGTCCTAGACTATATTTACATATGATTACATGTTTATCGCTAGTCACAATGAAGTAGAATTTTGCTTAACAGAAAGGGACTTTAGTCAAATATATAATGTATATATTGCAGTATTGTTCTGCTTCTTTCAGTTTCAGGTTTCTGATTTCTTTTCTTATATCATGTCATTGTTTTATGTAGGTGTTGAATGGGGTTGGGGAAATTATATCTTCAAGGAGTTGCCCAAAGGTATGTGTATGACTGTATGTGTGAGATACTACGTGCTTTGAAGCCCCYTTTTTTTTTATAGGATCTTTTTAGCAGCCCAATTGGGCYGCTTTTCTGGGCCCAGGCCCACTTTAGAGARGTCTTTCGGCTTGGGGCGATTTTCTCCCSGAATACGGATCCCACACTACTTGCTGTAAAAGAAAGTCAGCATCCAAAAAATGAGATTCTTGCCGAATCCAAGTTTAGAGAGAGAGAGAGAGAGAGAGAGAGAG
>SNQN01007094.1:0-24026 GCA_008642245.1 Bassia scoparia
CGACTCAATTTGAATAGGCTTCTTCCCACGAAAGTCTATGAGTTCGTCTCCAATTTGAAGGGACTCCTCCTCGGCATTGTAGGAGAGTCCCACGTCCTCTTGCACTCCCTTCACACCATTGCCGGCAGTGAAGGGGTTTCGGTCAACATCCATGCTCACCGCTTCTTCATGACACTCTTTATTGTGAAAGGTCTCTTCGCATTCAGAGGAAGACGGGGACACCCGACCGTAATTCATATGCAGGGATCGGTCATATGAAGTTTGTTGTGAGGATGTTTGTTGTGAGGATGTTTGTTGAGGTATATATTTTGTCTAAGCCATCTGGCTGATTGTTTGACACACGCCATGTTCCCCTTAAATTCAAAGGGGGAACGAGCCATCTAATTTATTGAGTATGATGGGATAAAGGACTCACGAGTGTCCCCGGACCTGGCCTAGGTTGGCCTGGGCTAAAAGCCCCCAACACCGGGCTTATTGACAGAGGATGATGAAGCCATGGATGATGCCGAAGACATTATTTAAAAGGGCAAAAAGAATACAAAATTTATAACAAGAATAAAAGAATAGAGAAGGAGACTCTACCTGCGCAGTTGCCGTGATTGAAGTAGAAGGATGCCTATTCGAACTTCCTTGCCGACTCGGATGCAGTAAATTTGAGAGAAAAATTTGGAAAATTTTTGGAGAGTGAAAAGTGAAAGAAAAATTTCTCTCTCCTTTTTTATACTATTTATAGCAAATTTACGCGKGAATTTAGGGATTCAAAAATCTCACATTGGCTTAGGCCCGGTAACCGGCATYTGAGCAAACAATCTATAAGTATACCGGCTACTTCAGGTCGGTGTTGTACTTGACTTAAAATGTCTCAAACTCATAACGACCAGCTACAAAGGGGAACCGGCAATCAATGCCAGTAAGTCTGCCAATCAAGATTGACATAATTTGAGGGGCAAATGATGTGCCAAATCCAAAGGGACTACACATGTCACAATCCTAGAAGGAAAGGGAGATAGAGAAAGGAAAAGAAAAAGATCAAGGATGATGAAGGATGGAGAGGAAGCATAGGACCGAATCCGTTGCTTCCTACATGGCACACCTTAAAAGGGTCATACAAGGGCCAAGTCCCTTATAGGAATGAACACCATGATGTGGACTCAAGCACTATTTCCAACGAACAACTATATCTTCAATGCAACATTGATTGCAATAATCCCTACTCTTCTTTCCTCGTCTCTACATTGTTATGGTCCCGAGGTGTCAACTTCGAAGTCTAACACACTACCGTAATAGAGGGCGACTAATCAATAGGCGACCTAGCTAACCAACTGCTTTATTTTATGAACTTGCTATTCCCTTATTTACTTTGCTTAAGTATTATTGCCTTTTTCACGAACTGACTTGAGCGTCCGCGGGGAAAAGGACTTAAGCCTTGACAAGGGTGAAAGTTATTGCTCACTTTGTGCCAGGTTAGACGGGAGTGTAGCAGAGTAAAGACTCATCTTGGAGCTTTCGTCTAAAGTAGCAATCGCTGTTGTTAGCAAGGAAGCCTCGACATCACATCGTCTGAGCATCAAGATATATACACTCATATAAACTGTGTTCTGTTGTGAAATTTGCAGACAACAATCGTGTATTAATTTTACAAACAATAGCAAAAGTAGTCAATCGACAGATAAAATAATCTTATATGTGAAAAGTACTATTTGTAATGCACATAGCAAAATTTGACTCCGCCGTAAATAGCATTTTTTATATATAGAAAGCCAATATTGAGTTTAATCACTGATATGCACTTGATATTTTATGCAAGTGTTACACCCGTTTAAATCACACCAATTTATTTTTACGAGTATTATATATAGCTGAACTAGTATTACGTGGGGCAGGAGCTTGACGTGCTTAAAATTAAGTTGGAAAAAATTGTTAATATCCTATATTTGAATTGACGCTCTTGTTTGAATTGTAACTTTTTAAATATTGTGTGGTTCATTTTCAATCATAATTATTTAATTTTTTATCCATTCGAAATCGCCATCTCTAACTAAACTTTTACAGATGAGTGAGGTTTCGACTCAGCTGTTTCATTTGAAATTGGTGCATCAAAAGAATTGATGAACGGAGCAGCTTCCAGCTATCTTATTTGAAATTTTAAAGGTGAAAGTAAATTAGTTAAGAGTTTTAATAAGTTTCAAGGTCTTGTTATATTATAACGATCAAAGAGGGCAAGAACACACGAGACATTCAAGAGGGACACCATTGCTGCTACCCCCTTGGCGTTATATATAGAGATTTATGTTAGTTTATATGTTTGAACTTTATCTTATGTCTACAGTTATGATTGGAGTCGTTTATTTCCTTTATACATATTTTATAAATTACGGAAAAGAATGATTGATAGGAAAATCATATAGACATTCAATATATTACTGAAAGGGTTTAATTTAAAAGTTCCCTTTTTTGATATAGCAGGGGGGACAAGCCATATATCCCCTTTGACTTAATAATGTAGGAATAGAATCAAGAATAATAGGATTGAGATATTTGAGGCTCAAAGTTACTAACAAAATAATGTTACAGTTCAGCATTCGCAAAGAAAATTCGACTAATTTTTATACCATTATTGACGGATAACGTGGTACAGGGTTCTTCAATTAAAAGTATTTAATCTAAAATAGTAAGGACTTTTGTAATAGCGTTTTGCTAGTATAAAAATCTCATAATAAAGATCGTAAGGAAATCTAAGGTTGATAACACGCAACGTGGGTATAGCTTTTCTTTAGAGTTGACCTATAATTTGAAGACTTTTTCAACTATACCTAATGATCACTACTCGATCATTAATCAAGTTATATGTTACGCGTTTTCTAGTTAGAAAACTAACCCACTTTAGTTAAATTTTTAATGGGTTTTGTTACAGTTGGGTGGTTGTGTGTGCGTGGTGGTTGTTGTTAAGGAATTGAACTTCTTCGTTATTTAGTTTTTAAAAAAACAAACTTGTTGTAAAAGTTAACTAAGGACTTAATATAAGAAGTTGAGTTAAGTACAATTGATTAATAATTTGAATCTTGGTAGTCTCATGGGATATAGTTGAGGAAAAGTCCTCAAAAGCATAGATTTAACTTAAAAAACCGCGTATACCACATGTGTAATCATGAGTATATGTATGAATTTTCAAATTGTAAAAATTTAACTGATCGAACACGAGCATTGTAACTCATGCCTTGAGTTAAAGTGTGAAACCAATCATCAATTTATTAGGCCAATATACAAGAATAACTTTTTTGACAATTTGTTAAAATTAGTTTTTGGAAGGATACAGAGATGATATTAAAAAAGTTTCATTTCATGTTATGAGGGCCCACAAAAGTTATTTTCCTTACACAAAGAATGCCCTAACAGCTTTGCAGCCCACCTATGGCCCATGTACGTAGGTCATCTCCTACGTCTCAAAGTTTGTTCAACTAACTATAATCTGCGCCACTGAGCATGCTACACTAGTGTTCTTCAACTCATTTTCCAGGCCTGTTCCTTCGCTTCTTTCCCCACACATCAATACCACCATTAAAACAAACAAAAATAATCTCCTTTCATTGTCTCTCTTCCTCTAATTTGATTGTTGTATTAGATGGACAGACAATGTCCGGGGTATGGTTCTTCAAACAACGGCGTGGTTCGCCTGTGTCGAAAACCTGGGGCAGAGACCTAAGAGAGAGGGCAAAGAAAGTCTTGTTCATCTCCCAACTAATGAAATCATTACTAGTTATAGAGCCTTGGAGAGAAAGTTGTTGGCCTTAGGTTTGGAACGTTATTACGACGATCCAACCTTCTTCAGTATCATAACGCTCTACTGTTCACTTGATTTCCTTACTAAGGACTTTCGTAAGTTCAAGTCTATGCATATGTATGATATTGTCGTCAAAATCGTAACTGTTTGAAGTTAGGGATGTCTAGCACCGATTTTTCTAATCATTACCTATACTTCTTTTCGTTTTAAAGTAATGTAACAAAAGAATATTTTATGCTTCTAAATAAGATCCTCTGTTGCATTTAATTCGGAAAAGAGGAAGTATTGTTCTTGAGTGACCTTTTTTTTTTGGAGGGTTGATGAATATATTAAGTTTTCAAAGTTTGGATTATTGTGAGAGTGTTTTATTTGTGTCTATTGGAGAATATATTGAAATCCTGACTGTATAACAGGGATCGATGATGAACAATTGTTTCCAATTATCCGAAAAACATTAAACGCATTATGATGATCTAAAGAAGCTTAGCTTTTTTATAAAAAAAAAAAACTATTAGTTATTGTAGAAAAAATATGTCCAAGTTACAGAGGCTAGATGTTTTGTATGGTTACAAAATATGTATAGGTTACCTTAGAATCATTGTAGTTTATTGGTTTGTACTTGAGCAGCACTAAAAATGGGTATGTAACTAATTTCAGATTATTCACACTTGTCAACTTGTTATCCGTAAGTTTTTGTTTTCTTCTGTTGGTGTGAATGTTTAAATGAGTCCCATTAAACAGTGACGGATCCACAAATAATATACAGCARAGATAAAATATTTAAATTTAGAATGTTTATATGTGGTCAATTTCTAAAGACATTGGTGAAATGTCTCAATTGATAACATTAATTCCAYTATTTTTTGTTTTAAGTGRGAAYAAGTGACCTCACTATTCTGAGTATGCATATGCCACTGTCATCAAAGCGGTGCATTGACAAAGGAATGAGGTTTCAACCTGTGATTTATTGATGAACACACCTGCACTGAACTCAATCTTTACCGCTATGTCAAGACTTAATCAGTAATTTACTAGTAAAGACTAAGGTGTGATATTATATTAATTAATATAAAATATGAGCATTATTCTATGTAACCAAAGTAGGTTGTAGATTGAGATAAATGGTCCACTTCCAACAAAAATTGATCATCATGGTTGGCAACGAGTATGTAATAGCAACGAATATTCACAAGGCATTTGATTCTGCGCTTGCACTGATCTATTCGGAATTTTYAATTTTTCCGATGATAAGTTACAATCAATTAATCAATCTATCCATCTATAAAGTACGGAAACTTTTAGGACGTGACGTTTCAGCTTTTTGAAAATTTGGAAACTTGAAAATCTTTAGAAAACTTCGTTTCCATCTCCAATGTTTCCGTGCAACTAAAACATTGTTTATTCTTTCGTTTCTCCTCTTAATTTTAAGGAAATATAAGTTATGTTTTCATTTATAGTACATTTTAATAGAATTTAGTTGTTTTTAACACAATTTATAATACTCCATCTGTTCCTAAATGTTGTATACATTTGGAATTTTAACCGTATTCACAATATGAGAGAATTTTCAAAATTTCTCCAAACATATAACTCAAAATATAGTCATGTGGGGTCTTGTTTGATTCGTCTCAATAAATATTACAAGAATATATCATTTTTATAAATTTGTAATGTATAATTAAAGATATGATCAAAATAAAACGTGCATTGGAATGAGTGCGAAACTAAAATGGGTAGAATATTTAGGAAACGAAGAACTAATTTTGTGGATAAAATCTTTTAATTTTTAACTATTGTAAATGTTTCACCGTTTCCTTGTTTTTTCGATTGCGTTTCCTATTTTTGAAACTCCAATGTTTCGTGCTTTAGCTTCTTTTTCATCTTCCTTACTCGTATTTTGGTTATCCATGTTTAATTTGACTGTACTTTTTTTATTTCTTCGATATGTAATATTTGATATTGTTATTTAAGTAAGTGTATTATTTGTGGATATTCCCTTAATGGTTTGTTTTGTAATTTGTTAGGATATAGCGGTAACAGAACTTTTTTTATTCTTAATACTCCGATCCTTTCTACCTAATGTTCATGCCACTTCTTTTTTTCACTTTCACTAACTTAATGGGAATTATGCAATATACTTTAATGTATACTGAGATATATGTGATGTGCGATCTTGTTATTTTTATTAAGGGTATACATTTTAAGTTTCACTTACGTACCAGTGATGATACATATTATTTTTTTCGAAAATCAGCTCACTATCATAGTCATTTAAGAAATTGCATATGGGCACATGTTTACATGTTTCTTCTATTTTCCGAAGTATCCTTAGATTGTTATTAATTTCTATAGTCTGGAAGTATTATATTGATAATTGTCCTATATTATAATAATTTTTTGTGTATTTTGTATAACAGCATTTGAATGACCCATGCTTATTGCACTGGTCATGAAAATAAGTGAAGTTTTTATAATAGATGTAGTGTTTGTTTTTCAAAGTTGGTAACATTATGGGCTGTTTATAAATCTCTATTTGTTTAGAGTCTGCGCTACTACACGGTATGTACACGATTTTTTCATTAAATCCTATTAAAAAGAGTGAATAAAACTTGTAATTTTATTTGTCAAGTTTGTATTGTACTATAATAATATTAGTCCTAAATCCCGTGTCTATGATATATTTCATAAATTTATTCACATGAGCTTTAAAGATTCATGATCTAAAATTGAATTCTCATATGTGTACAAATTTTGTTAGAAGTATGGTGTCACTCCTGTAGTCATTTTGTTTTAGTACGTATATGTAATAGATAGTAGATCAGATTTTATTTTTCTAATGTTTAACTTTCCTTGTTCAATATATATAATATATATAACTAAAGTTTATATGCAAAAAGACAGTTTTGCAGGGAAATGTCTTTTAACCAGGAGAACATGTGTCCGCCTTGGTTTTCGTTTAAGTATATCTCTCTTTTCATCTGCTGTTCCACAGTTTCTGCTCCTTACTTATCGCTTGCCAATGCACATTTCAAAATTATAAGATTGAATTGTTTAATCAATCTAGTTGTCTATAATACAATTCTACAAGCCACACTTGACTTTTCTTACTATTTGCGGAACTTTTAAAAGATTCTCACTATTATAAAAACGATGTGTCTACTTTATTATTGGTATGCTGATTTATATATAATTTTGACTATATTGGGCTACTGCTTATTTCGCAGCGCCTTCATGGTGTAGACACCATGAAAATGTCTCCCAATGGTACTCCGTGTGACATGACGCGTCTGCGTTGTTTTGACTCAGAAGATGCTCCATTGACCGTCACAGTTTGGAATAGTGAGGTCGTCATCGGAACTATTGAGCAAAGGTCAAGACAAGGCAAAATTTTTCTTTCGGTTTTCTCGATACACTCAATAGGTTTTCAAACAGTTCTCGCTGTGTCGTTTCTCTGCTTGTTTGGTTTTCTCATGTTCCGTCACATTTTATTCCTGAATCCGCCAGTATTTTTCAACTTATTTTTTCGATTTTTCTATGATTTTCTTTGAACTTTTGTCATGTTTATCGCAGAATCCTGAGAAATTCAATTGAATACCTTGGATAGTTCGGAACATAGTGCCTGTAGACATTCTAGAAATCCTGCTGGAGAGCAGGAATGTCTAGCTTGCGTGATCAGGGAAAATACGAATAATCGGGGAAATCAAATCTATTTCGAGGATTTTTGGAAAATTTCTAGCGCAGGGTATCTCAAGGCGGCTGGAGAGTCTGCGAGCAATGAGCTATTATACGGCTCGACGATATAGCCGATGTATATACGCAGCATCAGACCATACTGACTTTGCACAAATGTTATGAAAGTGAAGAGGTATATACGACTACATATGAGCGATAATCGCAGGAGAGAGGCGTATATACGCTCTCGTTTCGTTATACGCAGGGTTTTAACTTGCCGTCGTTTTGCTCGTGCTATAATACACTTCCTTTGTCCACCAACTTCAGCACTCGGACCGACTTTCAACACACTGCACACGCACATTCGGAACAGTTACTTCTCTCTCAAAACACTCACACATTCGTTTTGATTCACGCCATCGTTCTACTTTCGGTCAACAAGCGAATAG
Source organism: Bassia scoparia (assembly GCA_008642245.1). Taxonomy (NCBI): domain Eukaryota; kingdom Viridiplantae; phylum Streptophyta; class Magnoliopsida; order Caryophyllales; family Amaranthaceae; genus Bassia; species Bassia scoparia. The sequence goes on from SNQN01007094.1 coordinate 7,903, forward strand.
GGTATATCTCGGTTACTCACCAACCTTTTTTCTCTTTTTTATTTCCTTTTGTCTCTTTAATTGTTAACATTATTTTGAGTTTATAATCGATTAAGCATTGTAGAATACTCTTTTTAATCGTTTTATGTAATAATGTAGGATTGTCATCAGTTTTTAATTGTGTTTTATTGACGCTTATTATTATTATATTATCTTGTAATAATTCGTTTTATAATATTATTATTGTCACACTCTACGCATTTGTTTTGTCTCATTGAGCATTCTCGAAGGCGGTTACCTTTGGTTTTATTCTACAATTTGAATTGTTTGCAGTGACAAGGTTGAGAGCGAACAACATATTATTTATAGCTTCTACCATGTCTTATTCATTGGTATATAATAATATATTTATCAACTTCTGTATTTTGTACACGTTAAACGAAGACCGGAATATATCGTGGTGTCATTTACAGGTCAAAGCTTATATCATGATGCCGGCTCGTTTTCTAGCACCTATTACAGTTGACTAATAACTCAAGTTGATCGCTTGTCTCATTGTGTAGAATGCTTTGGTTTTACATAATAGCACACTCAGCTAATAATAATTGATTAGTGCGCTTTTCAACGTCATTCCAATGGCTTTTGATTCAAATTGTTTGTTTATTGGAATTAACAATGGCGCGGTAGTAGGCAGACTGCGGGCGGATTGGGTTACTGCATTCTCCGTACCGTCCCGAGACCGCCATTGTTCTGGACCTATTTGTGGGCGGCACCTGTCTTGGCACCATGTTTCGGGCGTCCGTGTAACCTATATAGCACGGTGGCGATCTAATTCGCCCCCCACGATTCACATTGGTTCCGGATGGCTTCAACATTCCATGACTGAGGTGAGGTACGTCTCCCCTACGGCGGCAGCCTACGTTTTTGGGCCTCACTGGGGATCCCATTTGGTGAGTGGCCCAAGCTTGAAAGTTCGTGTTCCTATTCTAATAATTTGATTTTGCGTGTTGACCCTTCGAATAGGGTAATGTCCTAGACTTGTTCTCATTGGTGCATGTTCTATTGCTCGAGATCACCTTAGGGGGATTTTACCTTGGTTTGCATGTGGTATAATGGATCACATGGCATGAGGTAAGTCCTATCCCCCATGCGCGTTATGCAACGTGTTGACTAGTTGCGTTGTATTAAGGGGTACTCGGCCATACATACGCCAAGTTGTGGTGGTGAATGGACCCCGCTCTACTTTTAGGCGGTGGTACTCGAACTGTAAACCAGAAGCCAACCTTTATAGTTCACTTAGATCTGCATTAGGTATAAATTGGACTCTTGTGTTCAAATCAATTGCTTGTTACTTGTGAGTACTTCATTCATCCACAATTCTTACCCACTAGGCCCCGTCCCTTTTATATGGTTCAAGGACTGCGAAGTTGACGATCCATTAGGCCATTTCAAATCATTCACCGCTATTGACCTGAGAATCTGACTTAGGTTTCGATTCCAATTCAACGAAATCTTAAGTTCTGACTTAGGTTGCATCTTTGAACCTTAATCTTGTATTAGGTTCTATTCATTCCAATTCAATTCACCTTAAATCTGAATTAGGTTCGTTCATATTACTTTACAAGAGCCTTGAATCGATTTGGTTCGCTTTCAATTCATCAGAACTTAAAATGAACTGGGTTCGATCGATAGATATTATCTAAGGAATTTTGATTCAAAAGCTAGGCCCTTCAATTTGTAAGGCCTGTTAGGTCTGGAAGGTCTTAATTCTGAATAGGCCATACTTAGGTTTGATCGTTTTCTCGAGTTTTATGCACCTTAATTATTGAAGGGTTAGCCCTCATGGTTAATTCAGTGTTTCATCAGTTTGGTCAATCAACACTCGGAATTTTTCTCCATTTCAAACCAGTGTCAGGCCACTAAGTGGTAGTTAATTCAGTCCACATCCGTGATAGGCCAAGAAGCGCAAGAAGGACAAACACATCCTACCTTCCCAAGGCCATGTCTCTTGACCCCATCATCCAACAAAAAAGCATATTCCGTTACCTTGGCACTGGAGTAACACTAACACTCCACTACCATCAAGCCTCTGAGTCACCCAGGCGTGGGTCAATGATCTGCGCGGTCTTCTCCAGATTGAGTCATAGAGTTCACTAGTCAGCTACTCTATCTTTTCATTCACTGTCTTTTTGAAGTCTATGTCGTCTTTTTAAAATAAGCCCATGTAATTATTTTCAGTTTTCATTCACAATAAAGATATTTTTGTTTTTGGCAATATTATTTTATTCCTATGCAGTCTCAACACTCGTACAATTGCCAATTGGTTTAATCTAATACTGATTTAACTGTGAACAAGTGCCGTGTAGGCCTTCTTCACGCTCTTCACAAAAATGACCCCTCCTTCCATTCCTCTTTTGTTACTCATAAATCAAATCCTTGACCTTTTGAGCCACACACGTATCATTTGCCTATTTTCTTTCATCCCACATCTCCTCAACCTTTGGACCAACGGTGCCGTAGGACAAAACCGTGGCAAAAGAGAAAGAAAAAAAAGAAGAATAAAATGGCGCAAAACAGAACAGCGGCACAGCAAAAGAGTTCAATCAAAAGTCCTTTCACAATGCATCAATGCCTCCAACACATGGCCGAGTCCAGATGCCAGCTTCAATGCAGGCACGCAGTCTAAAGCAAGTCGTAGCGACACGTGGGTACTTCATTCATCAAGCCTTTTTCAACCCTCCAACCACAGCTCACTTCAGCAAACAAATGCCTTCACACGAGGCATTGTTCATATCTTAGCACTACGGTGGTCTGCATTGTTAAGGTATACGTGAGCCTCTTTCGAGCGTTCGATCCGCATCTTTGCATTACATTAAATTGTTTGAGGTCTTTATTGAGTGTTTTGACTTTGCTAAGACATTTGCATATGGGTATTTGCAGTCTAGAACCTCTGACTGGACTCTAAATGTTTGAACGCAATCATTGCTCAACCTCGCATCTAGCCATCACTTTGACCCTTTTGTCACATACGATTTGCACCCTTTTCTTATTTTCTCGAACAAGCTCTTCTTTGGGTACCTTTCAGACGTCTGATCATCAGACAGTCCAAGCCACCTGACCTTTGGTGTACATCTTGTGGGTAGTCCATCCATACAATCCACTTCTCTTCCTTATGTTATGTCTAGCCGTAACCCGTTTCTCAACAGTCTTCGCTCTCAGGGGGCGCGTTACTACAGGCTCTTAGTTTCACCAGTCTGCTATTTCATGGGGCTTCTTGTCTCCTAAGGTCTTATTACGTGGTTCAAGTCTTTTTTGCTTAATCAGTGGAATTCTGAAAAATCGATTTTGACCCTGTCTCTTTCCATAAAGTCCTGTCTCGCCATGTTAAGTCCACGTCACGAGTCTCGCTCCAAGTCACCTTCTCTAGTCACTCTTTCAATGACACTCTTCAATTGCACTCGTTCGGTCTATAGGATTCGACTTCTTAGTATGTCCTTTCCCGTTAGGAACCTAGCTACGACCTGACTTTCTTCAAATTCGAGGCTTCATTGTCGCAAATCATGTTAGACTTCTAACCTAGACAAGGGACCTTTCATTGATCATACAGAATCAATGTTCTGATCAGACCTAGACAAGCTACTTTTCAAATCATGTTCTAGAAGACCTAGACAAGCTCTTTCCAATCTGTTCTAGAACACCAACCTAGACAAGACTCTTCATCATCATGTCTTGAACCAGACTAGACAGACCCTTTCAAATTCATGCCTCAACGTCATGTCTAACCATGACTAGACAAGACTCTTTCAATTGCATGCTCTCTCAATTACGCCTAGACTGTCTTCTTCAAGATGCATCATGTCCTTGATCAGCTAACTTTGACTCTTTCAAACCATGTTAGGAACAGACTAGACAGACCCTTTCAAATGTCATGACTCTTTTCAAACTATGTCTAGACCGAACTAGCAGGCCCTTCCATTCAAGACTCCTTCAAATCTATGACTCTTGCACATCTCTCAATATCCAAGGTCACGTTCAAGTCAACTTGCTGCAATTTGGCTAAGCATAACAGACCTATGTCGTCCCAGGGTGTCCTTAATGCATGAATTAGGGCTATTCATTTTAAGTCATGCTCATTTCTTCGGAAGCCATGGGACGCGCACTGCATTTCCCAGTCGTCGAACGGAGCGAGCCGCTTAGGACTCGCATACCAGCACATCAAACGCATGGGCACGTACAGGTAAAACTACGCTTTGTTATGCACGGTAGCCGCTGGAAAAGGGGTAACTCAGGTCGCAGAAGTCTTGGTTGCTCTACGTCCCGATCGATACTTGGACTTTCGGTCTGTACGTTGACTTAGCGTTCTCTCAACTCACGTCAATAGTGGAGGCTTCTGTTAGACCCTGAAATGTCACCCCAATGAAGTATCCGTATGAACACATACGCGTCTCGCATTGTTTGACTGCAGAAAAGATGCTTTGACTTCACAAAGTTGCGAAATCCGTGAGGTCGTACTCGCAACTATTGACAACAGGTCAAGACGAGGCAAACAATATTTTTTTTCGGTTCTTTCTCGATCTCAAGGTTTTTCAAAACAAGTTAACCGCTGGTCTCATGCTTTTTGTTTTTCATCATGTTACTACATTTTTCTGAATCGCCAGTATTTTTGAAATTCTTTTTTCTTTGTTTTCTATGATTTTCTGTGATTTTGCATTTTTTAATACGCGAACTCACGCAGAAATACCGTGAATAATTATGAAGATAACTACGAATACGTGGACCTTCTGAATTATAGAACCTTGCTTGGGAGCAGGAATGTTCTACGGTGCGTCGATCAAGGGAAATGCACGAATAATGAGGAATATCAAAAAATCTTTTCGAGGTTTTTGGAAAACTTATATACGCAAATGCGAGCGCTGATTACGCCGCATGGAGCTTATACGCTGACCTGGAGCGTATAACGCTCTGCCAGCGTATCTAGCAGCATCAGCGTATACGCGAATTCTGCCAAATGTTATGGAAAGTGAGCAAGCGTATTACGCTATATGAGCGTAATATACGCAAGGAAGGCCGGCGTATTCGCTCTCTGTAGCGTATATACGTAGGTTTCTCCTCTCGTTTGCTGTGCTCTATACTACCCCTTTGCTTGCTAGTCCACACGTACTTCACAACTCCGAGACACGACTTTCACCACACTTCACACGCACATTCCGAGACAGTTCTCTACCTCTCTCTCTCAAAACACTCAAACACTTCGTTTTGATCTCAAAGCATCGATCTCTTTCGATCAACAAGCGAAATAAGCGGTATAATATTGAGATTACTCACAACCTCTTTTCCTCTTTTTTATTCCTTTTGTCTCTTTTAATTTGATTTCCATTATTTTGAGTTTTAATTCAATTAAAAGCAATGTAGAAACTCCTTTTAATCGTTTTATGTAATATGTAGGATTGTCACTCAAGTTTTTTAAATTCTGTTTTTCATTGACACATTATTCATTCCCTATATTATCTTGTCATCAAATTCGTTTTTATATTATTATTGTCAATTACTAACGGCATCTTGTTTGTCTCAATTAGCACATTCAATGAAGGCGTTTTCCTTTGGAGTTTTATTCTACACATTTGATTGATTGCAGTGACAAGGTGAGAAGGACACACATATATTTATCATGAGCTTACTACCTTTGGTTTTCAGTTTGTATATATATTCATTCTATCCATCTTGTATATATTGTTACAGACCGGAATTTAATCGTTTTGTCACATTAAGTCAGATAACCATGGTACGACCGGTTTTTCTAAGACACCTTATTAACATTGACTAATATCAAGTAATCGCCTTGTCCATTGTTAGAAGCTGTTGTTTGTACATAATAGACACTCACCATTAATATTAGGATTAGTGGCGTTTCAGATCAATCAATAGGCTCTTGGAATTCAATTGTTAATGATTTTGGAATTACATGGAGATCCGCAGTAGAGGCCATAGCAATGCGGGCGGATTGGGTTTCGATTCATCCGTACCTGTCTCGTAACCCACACTTTGGGTTCTGGACCTTCTTTGCTGGGGCATAGTTGGCACCAATGAGTTTGGGTCTACCACGTCTCGTGATAACCTATATAGGGCACGGTGTCTGTCCCTCAAAATTCGACAACACACCCAACGTTCACATGCGGATCATGGTCTCATTCCCTGATCAACCTGAGCTTAGAGGTCACGCCCCCCTAAGGCGGGGCGGAAGCCTAACATTAGGCTGCATTGTAAGCATTAATATGCTTCAAATAATATTATTTTACAACATTCTAGAAACTTAACAAAATGATGTAATTACATCACCGTTCAAATTTTCCTTAACTTTATATTTACTGACTGTTTATCTGACCTTAGGCTGTATATATCCTTTTTCCCTTAATTATATAATAATCAGAATATAGTATACAGTATAAGGGAAAGGGGGTGATGGTGTTGTCCCGCTAATTACCATACCCCTTCCTTATTAGTATTTTAAAAATATAATGCAGATTAAGTCAATGAAAAGAAACACAATCATCATGAGATCCTTCAAAGCCAGAAACTTGAAAAAAATATTGGGCAGTTCATAATGTTTTAAAGTCAATGTCAATTAACACTTGTTTTCTTTTTTAGACAGGGAAATTGATATTTTATTTGAAATGTACTAAAGTTATTGTTATCTAACTAAATAATAATATTGGCTATCAATAGGTCATAACCCAAACCGGAGAGTCCATTATATGCATATAAATCATATAATCATCAATTTGTGGTTTTACGCTAGTCGTTCAGCACAATAAAAGTTAAACAATCGTATTATTAATCTATATTATTTTCCTCTAGTATTAAAACTGCTCTTAGAAGTCGGTGTATAAATGTCTAGATCTTTGTTATTTAAAAAGTATAAATTGACGATTAACTCCACATCTCCGGCATTAGAAACTATCTCTTAATAATCTAATGGACGTAAGACTAGGGTATAACGTCCATTTTCAAGATTGAATGATGCATTGCAGGATTAGCTCTTACTTGGTTTATAACTACGTCTTTGCTTCATTTGAGTGGGACAATAAATGAACTAGTGCCCCTAAGAGTGTTAATGCATTAGAACTGAATGTTTCTATGTATTTAAACAAAATATATTTCCTATAACATACGAACTTGTACTTGTCCTAATCGAGTGCGTCATTTTCCTGTTTTTTTCTTTCACGCGATGCGTCTTTTTCTTGTCTTATTATCGTGATATCTTTGTAGAAGTTTATGCATCAGACTGTATTGTCGATTTAATAATATCCTAAGTATCTAAACTGTACCATACCTTACAAAGGATGATTTAATTATGAGCATCATCACTGATCGTTTGACTCTATATTTCGAAACATAATGAGATAACATCCTTGCTTATTTAATAAATTAAGAAAATTATTTGACCGGTACTTCGAAATTTTTTTATTTGTGTGTGTAAAGTGTTTTTCCAATTAATTATCGATGATTTTGATTGAATTTATTTTTCTAAACACATAATACTATATGCAAAAAAAAAGTGTTTTAATTTGACTTTTTTTTCTAGAAAGTATGAACTTGTTGTTTTGTACTCCTCCATTTTAATCCCTACATCGTATTATATTTATTTAGTTTGTTGCCTTTTGTCCCTCTTCCCGTCCTTTTCTCCCTTTTACCAACTCTCTCAATCCAATTTTGCTTTGACTTGTCCAATTTAACCTTACACTTTCTATTTTTTCCCATAATAAACGCCACGTTCGTGTGGGCCGTCAATTATGTGAAGAAATGTGTGTTTAACCTGTTGTATTGCTGGCAAATTCGTGCACATTTAGTGACTTTGCTCTAGGACCAGTGGCTACCGGCTCCTGGCGGCGGTTTAAGCACTGTTATTCGGGTTGTTTCTCTTACTATGTCTGTACCAGCGTTAGGGGCGCAGAATGGTTGTACTGGAGCATACAAATGCTTACGTACCTGATGTGTTGGTAGGATGTAGGGTCATGCTTTTGGGGTTTCGGCTTATGCATAGAAGGAGCGGGCCCATATCGGACTTGGTTTTGGATTGTGTTGCGGGGTCTGTGACGGTAGTCTGGTATGTGGTCGCTGCTGCTGGTGCGCTCTGTGTGTTGGTGTGTGGCGTGGTCGCGATGTACAGGCAGGGCGTTGTGGTTTTTGGTGGCGTGGCAGAATGCTTCTGCAGTTCTTATGCCGTGGGGTTGTATGGAAGCGTGCTGGTGGCTAGATGTTCGGTGGTTTGATGTATTTTTTGTGTTTTCTTGGGTGAGTTTGGTTTAGTTGTTTGTATTTGTGTGTGCAGACTGATTTCTTTTGCTGCCTTTTGACCCTCCAGAGGGTGGCAAGGAGTGATTATGTGCTTTTGACTTGTAGGTTTGTGATGTGTTCTGTATGTCATGAGCGTCTTTTTTTGTATGTGTTGACCTTTTTGGCTTGATATTTAATTAATTCCCTTTCAAAAAATAATATATATATAACGCCAACTTTATCGAACTGAAGATTCCCGCGTAGATGCTCGTTTTAGAAAAAAATAGATATTAATAATCAACTTCTTTTTTAAATGTGATTATTTTGATATGTTTTATTTGTGTACTAAACATTACTAGGTCTTATATATTCTTTGTTTACCCAAAGTACATTACGATACTACTTTATAAAAATTTGCTTACTTTTTTATCAATTAATATAACTATAAAATAATATGTCTTCGAGTATCACTTAGCTATTATAAATATACTAATAGGCTGAATGGGAGGGTTGGAGGGAATCTGAAAGGGGTGGGATTTGCTGTCGTATTATGTTCTAGATGGAGGGAGTTTAATGGCGTAATGAGTATCTTACTGTAATTTTTAATAAATATGCTCCCAAATTTGATCATAGATTTTGCTTGATTTTCCTTATAATTGCATTCATTTGATATTGAAGGCGTCTTATTATTGTCTTTTATTTTTGAAATGATTGTTTCACTATTAATTTGTATTCATATGGCCTATCATGGGAATTTTAGAAGGAGGGGGTTAGAATGGTATTTTCTAGGTGGACACTGCACCACTCCTCTTCCTTTCTTAGAGATAATTGTAATGTTTTAATAGTGTGGCTGTATTTTTTAAATTATTTTTAAAAGAACAATGGGCGATCTAAGATAGGCTTCTACATATTTAACCTACCTTTTTTTCGGAAAAAATTGGTTTCATTCTAGTAAGTCAACGACCTTACAATTCTGACAGATTACTGATGACTTCTACTCATACTTTGACTTTTACTTCAACATCTTGATTAAATTTGTCTTAAATATGGTCCGCGCGTTCATCTGAAGCCCTCTGTATGTTGGTTCGCGCAGATTGTCTTCGTATTTATTGTGCGGTTACGCTGGCATGTAATCTCTAGTTTCCCAAATCTGAAAATATTGAACCTTAATTTTCCAATATGGTAAATGTAGAAACTCACGCTTGAATCAGACAACGATGGAGTATTAATAAACTACATCACCCATGGGTTTTGGCGGACGCTGCTCCTACAAGCAACCCCATGATCCCATTGGCGATCAAATTATCATAATTTCTAAAGGAACACCACATCAAGGAACATTGATGTGATCCATAATTGATCCGATAAGAACCAAAGGATTATTTAAAACAACAATCACTTCGGGTCCTTCTTCAACAAAAAAAAACCTAAGGATTTAAGCGAAAAAAGGTTCCAGGGGTTCTGTGTTTACCCTGGGGGCCCTGAGGACTTATCATGGATCAGACCAAGAAGACGAGCTGAATAGAGGAAGAAGGAAGAAGACGGAACGAAAATAAAAAGTAAACGCGGGCGGGGCTGGACTACCCTCTCGAAGGAATTCTAGGGACTCCAAGTTGACTTATAGTTAATGTTCGATTTCACACTACTTGCTTGACACTTGTACATAATTTACACCGTCAATTTATGGCCTTATAATACGACATGTTAGCACCAACTCCTATAAGTTTTGCTTGATGATTTTCGTGTGTATTGCTTATCAGTGGTTAATTACAATAAAAGCCACAATTTTTCTAAGGTAGCGAGGGGTTCTAGGCGAGAAGGGTTTGGCCCTGGCTCCTCATTTTATAAAGTACATATGTCCGCTGGTTAATCCATTATCATTTTTCAATTCTTTATTATAGCCATTTATAATATACTTTGAGCGTGGGACCTGGTTATGTTTCTGTCTGCCTGCACTCTGTAGTTTCGATTACAGTTTACTTTACATTAGAAAATAATAGTATCTCTTTGTGCCGCAATCCAACAGTCCCAGCTGCTTTTTACTTATTAAAAATGGAGTCTTCGAATGTTGAGATCTCAAGATTTCATGTATACATTATTATTTTGTACATCGCCGTCGCATATAAGAAACTACATTGAAATAAGATAAAAGTGGAACATTTATTTAATTATTTATAAATATTAAAAAAAACACAATGAAAATATAAAATGAAAACTTGTGAAAAATTAGAAGATGCTTGATGTATTTAGACAAAAATGACATCATCAATTGCATGGTTGAAGTATTTTAAGATGTAAGCATACTCCAATTTATATATACAAGAATTTCGACCCTTGTGCAAATTTTGTTGCTAGAAATGGACAAGCGGCAATTTCGATTTTATTTCCTTCAAACTATTTACAAYGACTCTATTGTAATTAGTTCGAATTGAGACAAAATAGTACAATAATATTTAATTTCTTCAAAAAAATAACACCAACGATCATTTCATATTGTATTTGCTAAACAACATTTGTGAAAATCACTAATTTAGATACTATCTATACAAGTTTTGTATAAATAATGACATTTTTGTAGTTGCAACTTTTGGTATTTACATTAAAATGACAAAATTTGTATACTTCGTAGTTAGTATCTAAAGTTCTAACTTCTAAGTGGGGAATTTTATAACATTAATATTTATATTGAAATCTTTTGTTATGTTGTGTCTATTGTAAATTCTAAACTGAGAATTTTTGATTTTTTTGTTTTTAAAAGAATTAAAATCTGAAAACAGAGAGTTAGTCCCCCCCCACCATCACATTTTGACTTTCACACTATATATTCGGAGAGTTTATAAATATCCGATGCGACTAATCTGATTGGACAAATCACTTATCAAATTCAATTTTAAAGTTTTCGATATTTTAAATCGAATATTAAAAAATTTTCGAGTTTTGTTTGGATTTTGTACACTTTATCCGAAACAAGATAAGAGGTGCACAAAGTTTGCACAATTTAAAAAAATATATATATAAACCCGAGCATTCATTATTTTTTGCTACTATGACAAACAAAGAAACAATAATTTTTTTCTACTTATTATTAATTTAGGTAATTTTGTTTCGTTCGAAAGAATTGTTTTGTTTTAGTTATCTTTTATTTTCAGTGTAATATAACGATCTTATTGATAGATATTTTTATCTAATCTTAATTTCATCGTTTTGTTTTATAATTTAGAAAATATTAAAGGGTAATAAAATGCGCATAAAAGTTTATCGATATATATGTCATTAAATTTTTTATATATGATATTTTTTATACATTATGTTTTTTTCCTTGTTTTTAAAAATATTTTTTAAACGTTTTATTTTTTTTAAATCCTATCCTTGTGAACAAAAAAGTTTGCATAAAAGTTTCACAACTAAACTTTAGTGTTTGCTTATAATAGAACTAGTTTTTATGTGCACGCGATGCGTGCCTAGATATGTGAAACTTGTATTTTATTATAAATGATTATAATTGTATGTATCATATTACAATGTTTATATACCTAATAATTAGCAACAATACAATAATTAGTCTTAAATGTAATTATTTTGTAAGTAAATATGATTTGAAATTCAAAATAATTAGATATATGTTTCAATTCAATTTGGGATAATATTTATTTATTTAATTTATATAGCAATATTTCTAATTTTTTCCCCCAATAATAAGCACACAGTTCGTGGCAAGTCATTATGGTAGCAGAAATGTGTGTTTAACCTGTGTAATTGGCTGCAATTCAGTGACTATTTAGTGACTTGACTCATGGACCAGTGGCTAGGTTACTGGCATGGGACGTTAAGGCAAATGTATTCGGAGTTGTTTTTCGTATAACTGTTGTACAGGTTGGGAGGCAAAGAATGAGGTTGTATGGAGGCAATAATGCCTTGTCTGATGTTTGGTAAGGAATGTAAGGGGATCCAAAAAAATGCCTTTTGGAAAGGAATTTTTCGAAGCCCCCATTATGCTAAGAAAGCGGGGCATATCGGACTTGGTTTGGGTGTGTTGCGGGTCTTGAGCGGGTAGCTGGTATGTGAGTTGCAGCTGCTGCTGGCTGCGCTATGTGTAGTTTGCAGAGGGGCTGTGTGGGTGGTCGGATGTACAGGAGTGCCCGTTGTTGGTTTTTTGGTGGGTGCAGATGCTTCTGCATTCGCAGTGGGTTGTAATTGAAAGCAGCTGTGCTGTGGCTAGATGTTGTGCTGAGTTTGATGTATTTTTGTGTTTCTTTTGGGTGATGGTTTGGTTAGTTTTTTGTTTTGGTAGTTGGCTGCAGATGATTTCCTTTTGCTCTTTGAACGCCCTAGAGGTGGCAAAAGAGTGATATTATGATGCTTTTGCACTATGTAGGTTTGTGATGTTTGTTATGTCATGAGGCGTTTTTCGTAATGTGTTGACCTTTTGTTTGATATTTAATTAACAATTACCTTTCCAAAAAAATATTAAATAAAAAAACGCACACTTTATAGAACTCAGAAATTCGAGTAGATGCTCCCGCTTTTAGAAAAAAATAAGAAATAATGTAAATAATCAAACTTATTCTTTTTAAATGTGATTATTTTCATGATTAGTTTTATTTGTGATTACTAAATAAAATATATAGGTCTATCAATTAATAATCCTTAAAGTTTTTACCCAAGTAATTAACGAGTACTAACTTTAATAAAAATTTCTTACATTTTTAATCCAATAATAATATAACTAATAATAAATAATTGGTTTGATATAATTAATAATTAATAAATATAATAATAAGGCGAAATGGGAGGGAGTTTAGGAGGGAAATATGAGGGTGGGATTTGCTTTAGTATATGTTAATAGATTGGAGGGAGTATCATGCAGTATGAGTAATTATAATGTAATTTTTAAAGAAGTAAATTATCTCCCAAATCTTGATCATAGATTTTGGCTTGATTTTTACTTGATAATTGTTTCATTTGATTTTTGCAGGAAGTTTATTTTTGGTTATTAATTTTTGAATGATTTGATTAACTATTAATAATTCATTAATGGCATATCATTGGAATTTTCAAAGGAGGGGGTAGAATGGTTTTTTAGGTGGACACTGTCACACTCCTCCTTCCTTATTAATAGAGATAATTGTATGTTTGATAATAGTAGTGGCTGTTTTTTAAATCAATTAATTTTATAAAGAAAAATGGCGATATAAAAAGAAGGCTCTACAATTACCTCTTTTTTTACGGAAAAAAATTGGTTAATTCAATAGTAACGCTCAACGACACTTAAATTCTGACAATACTAATAGACATATGTATAATACTATGAACTTTATATCTTCCAACCATATTGATTAAATTTGTCTTTATATTCCGTTCATCTGAAGCAATACGAATAGTGATTGGCTGCAGATTCGTCATTATTTTATTGTGCAAGAGTTACGCTGGACCATGTAAATCTATAGTATTCCAATCTGAAAAAATAATGAACTTAATTCTTCAACCTTGTAAAATAGATCCACGCTTGATCAAGACAAAGATGGAGTAGAAATAACTAACAATCAAAACCCATGGGTTTTTGGCGAGACTGTGCTCTTCAAAGCCAACCCCATAGATCCACATTGAACGATCCATCTTCAATAATTTCTAAAAGGTAACACAAACTCAAAGGAAAACAATTGATGGATGACTCCATAATTGATCCGATAAAACAACAAGAGATTAATTTAAAAAAAAAAAACATGGGTCTTCTTCAACAAAAAAAAACAATAAAAAGATTTACAGCGAAAAAAGGATTTCCGGGCTTCAATGGTTAACACACCTGGGAAGCCTACGAGGATTATATGAAGATCAAGACAAGAAAGACGATGTAAAATAAGAGGAAGAAGGAAGAAGACGGAAAAACGATAAAAAAAGTAAAACCTAGCGGCGGAGGCTGGACTAAAACTCTCGGGAAATCAAAAAAAAAAAAAAAAAAAAAATAGAGGGACTCCCAAAGTTGACCTTATAAATTATGTTCGATCTTAACACTACTTGTTGAACGATATAATGATAACATAATTTTCCAACTAAAATAAAAAAAGTACAATATATGGTAGAACATACGAATGTTGCAACCAAACATCCTCATAAAAGTTTTCTGTGATGATTATTGTGTTATGTATTAGACTATATGAGTGTTACATATACTATAAAAAAAAAGCACAATTTTCTAAAGGTGAGGAGGGGGTTTAGAGCAGAGGAAGGGGTTGGGCACTGGCCCAACATTTTACTAAAGGTAACATATGTCCGGCGTATAATAATATATATATTTTCATTCTTAATATAATAGCCATTTAATAATGATAACAATTATGGAAGTTGGGGATGGTTATGCTTCTCTCCTAGCATAAAATATAGTTTGATTAAACATTTAATATACATTAGATAAATAATAAGTATTCTTTGTGAGGCAATTCCACAGTCCAGAATGACATATTTAACTTGTATAAAAAAATGAGAGATTCCTCTCAGAATGTGAAGAATATCAAGATTCAATGTATAAACAAAATATTTAGTAACAAGGAGTTAAAATAACATTGAAATAAAGTTAAACATGGAAAAACTGATTTTAATTATTGTATAAATATTAAAAAAACACAATGAAAATATAAATGAATGTGAAAATTAGAAGATGCTTGATGTATTTAGACAAAATGACATCATCAATTGCATGGTTGAGTTTTTAAGATGTAGCTACTCCAATTTTATATACAGATTTCGACCTTGGCAATTTTGTTGCTAGAATGGACCAAGCGGCAATTTCGATTTTATTCCTTCAAACATTACATGACTCTATTGTAATTGTTCGAATTGAGACAAAATAGTACAATAATATTTATTCTCAAAAATTACACTCACGATATTTTCTATTGGTATTGCTAACACATTGTGAAATCACTAATTTAGATACGTATCTATACAAGTTTTGTATAAATAATGAATTTTTGTAGTTGGCATACTTTTGGTATTTAACTTAAAAGACAAAATTTGTATACTTCGTAGTTAGTATCTATAGTTCTAACTTAAGTGGGGAATTTTTACATAAATTTTATTGAAATCTTTTGTTATGTTTGTTATTGTATTTCTAAACTGAGAATTTTTGATTTTTTGTTTAAAAGAACTTAAATCTGAAAACAGAGAGTATACCCCCCACCATCACATTTCTGACTTTTCACACTATATATTCGGAGAGTTATAAATATCCGATGCACTAATCTGATTGGACAAATCACTTATCAAATTCAATTTAAGTTTCGGATATTTTAAATCGAAGTTAAAAATTTTCGAGTTTTGTTGGATTCTTGTACACTTTCCGAACAAGATAACAGGTGCACAAAGTTTGCACATTTAAAAAATATATATTAACCGATGCATTCCATTTTTGCTATATAAAACAAAGAAACAATAATTTTTTTCACTTATTGATTAATTTAGGTATTTTGTTTCGTTCGATAAGAATGTTTTGTTTAGCTTATTTTTTTTTCAAATGTAAAATAACGATTTATTGATAGTATTTTTTCTAATCTTAATTTCTCGTTTTGTTTTAATTTAGAAATATTAAAGGGTAATAAATGCGCATAAAAGTTTTATTCGTATATATGTCATTCAAATTTTTTAATATATGATATTTTTTATACATTATGTTTTTTTCCTTGTTTTTAAAAATATTTTTAAACGTTTTAATTTTTTTAAATCCTTATCCTTGTGAACAAAAAAGTTTGCATAAAAGTTTACCACAAACTTTAGTGTTGCTTATAATAGAATAAGATTTTTTTTTAAAAAATATATATTCTGTTTCAGAGGTATTTTTGGTTACTAATGGAATCTATGATGAAACAAAGAAAGAT
>SNQN01007095.1:0-14836 GCA_008642245.1 Bassia scoparia
TACATCTCATTTGCTTCAAATCTTTCTTAAGTTGCATCCCTTCTCATGCAACATTTCCCATCAAAAATCATCTCTGATACTAATTTAGTGCAAGCATGATGTCATAAATCTTACTGCAAAGTATTAAACAAAATGTAAATCTAGTATCTCAGCTTCAGAGCAACTTTTCAATAATTTGATTAATTCATTCATCACTCGTTTCCACCTCTAAACAAGAAAATAAAAACACCCCACATCACAAATACCACAAATCACCCAAATTCAATCAAAAACATTCAATACACTATGTTCATAAAAAAAAGCCTCAAAATTTTGCAACACCTAAACTAATTCAACTTTCTCATGAATAACACACGCTGTTTTAAACCCCCCAAATTAAAACCACCCCATTCCCACGTTCCTTCAAAAACACGTAAATCCACAAAAAAATAGTTATGCATAGTGACAAAGGATTACTGTTTAATTAGAGTCTGCCTCAACTAGCCCCCATTCCAATTATGTTTGTTGTAACTGCGAGTGAGAAGCCCCTCACCCTATAATAGGTGCTTTGGTCGGTGTGTTGAGAAAGGGTAATCTGTGTGCTGAGTAGTTTTCCAATTGGGGAGCCACCCATCTTGACAAGCTTTGAGCTTTGTTAATCGATGATGGCGGATTGGTTGTGTCATAGCATAGGTTTAATATGTAGGGCAAGGCAGCAACTAGCTAGATTATAAGTGTTCTTCGGGGTGTGAGTTGAATTTGCCAGAAATCATATTCTTGATTTTGATCATATTGTGAGGGAGATACCAGGAAATCCTTCAATATTTGCTTTATTGATGCCTCAAAGGAGATGCAGGTGAACTAATTAGCTAATGATAGCCTAAGAAGAGGAAGTCCCCGCAAAGTGTGTGAGAAAGACTAGGCTAAAGTGGAAAAACTAATTTGAACAGAGTGTGTAGGGTAACTTACTGGTTGCTTCATGTGTGGTTTCTAAGCTCGAGTCATAGTCAATGCTATACTAGAATTTTTACACCACCATTCAATGGATCAAACTAACTAGAATGACTCAGAATTTATTAGTATTCGGGACTCGAAGAGGCTTCCACTATCCTTTGAATCAACCGTTAGCTTTTCATGATTTGTCAATTTCATGTGAGATGCTTTTGTGAAGGTAAGTTTAAACTATCTGAAGCCTTCTTTAAGAACGAAAGAAAAAGTCCAATAATTCCCAGATGCCTGTGCGCAGGTTCTTTTTTTTGCTTATGAAGCTCGGTTTTGATATTGAACTAATTTGCCAACTATTCCAACTTTATTTCTTTTCATACCTACTTGTTTGCAATTTCACACACACTTAAATTCCCCAAGTAATAGATATTTTGTATGAAAGAAAAATGCTGAATGTTTATGGCTCAAAGGTTTCCTGCATTGACTTTAATGATTACGTATGGAAAGATATGTGAATTATTGTGAGGTAAGTTTTAGAAAATGCCTCTTTTTGCAAGTCTCATTAGTTATATGAATCCTCTTCCAGTTATGTTCCATTAATGTAGTCAACCTATATGTTATTTAAAAAATAAATAGAAAATTGATCGACACGCAGGCAAATTGTTAGAAACTCTTTAATCTTAAACAGATCAAAATAAAAAAATAACAGACAAATGTCTAGTGGAGCACACTTACTCAATCCTAAAAGAACTACCGAAACTGACTCTTTTACCACCATTGATAGCAGAAACTCTCAGACTTATTCCAATTCTGTATACTTAATGTTGAAAGTTGTGATGCCTTCTTTTACTTATATGATCTTTACGCATTACGTCTTTCATGAAGTTTTTGACCATCTCTTCTCAATGGAGCAGAATATAATGTCGCAACAACTTATCTCTATCTAGCCTTACTAGCGTTCAGATCAAGAGTCTATTAGTGAACCCCTCTTCCTACCCTATTGCATAATTTTGACCTCTAATAGATGTCCTGAAATTACCGTATATGCTAGAATGCACAATGCAAATGAATCCCGAGTACCTCCTTTCGGAATCGGAGAGAACATTCTAGAAATTAATTCCAAGAAGATGAATGGGATAAACCATTGGAATAATGATCATTTAAATCAAAGAGTTGTATTCCGCTTAGTACATTTTCTGAATTCCCTTGAGATGAAAATTGGTCATTGTAATTTTAGTTGCGCAAATGCCTTTGTCTTAGAAAGATTTCTGTTAGTTTGAAGAAGCTAGCATAAGTTAGCGTATCTCGTGAAAGGTGGGTCAATGATATCTCATATCCCTTTTCATGGCATATTTTATTTGAAGTGCCTGACATAGTCTAATTAGCTCTGAAGTTCCTCGAAAGCTTTGATCTTCTTGACAAAGCCCATTTGTGCGGTTACATATGGTAGTTGTGTGTCCGGTGAATGGGATAAGTTTGTTAAAAGCAGGAAGCTAAAATGATGACTGGCAAATAATTAGTTAGAAGATAGTTGCTGAACATGAATTGTCTGGAAATGAATTTGCTGGGCCTCAACAGACAGTTTTAGTGGAACCTCATAAGCTCTGTTGACCATCTCACCAACTCGTTTAAGAAAAAACTAGACCACACTATAATTCTATTTCTTTAGAATGCAAATCATGGTATCTCATTCATATTTCCTGAATGCACTGTTATGAACTGCAGGCCCTCTTTTTAAAAAAATGAAATTTTAAAGGCATCGATCCATTACATAATGAATATATGCAAGCGCATTGGACGTCTAATTGTACTAAAAGAACCTAAGCACTATATGAAGTGACTTGAATCTGGCAAGACATGCTGGACTACGTCGTTTTGTTAAGTCAAAAAGTAACCACGCTAAAGTACAGTTCATTTCACACAAGATAACTAGAGACAAGTTGGACCAAGTTACCTATTATTGTACACAACTAATTAACACTGCACAAGCGCGGTATGCGGGATAACCTAGCCTTGAGTATCGGTAGTCCAAATAACCCAATATACCATTAATAGACCTTAAAGGCGCTTCAATGGATCTAACAACTCAATATCAAGACCAGATCTAAAGGACGTAACCCTACAAACAATTGGCCACTTGCAATATGCACAATTCAATGTGAAATATTGATGGAAACGAGACTTTCAAGTTCACTCAGCCAGCTATTACCCTATAATGACCCAATTTTATCGTCGTATCCCCATTCATCTTACATCCTACGGACTTGTTCGTGGGCTTGACCTCACATTCGCACTAAGTTGGTAGAGTTGGATGATAGTGTTTAGGGGAACGCTACTGTCTCCATATATTAGTGTTAATACGGCCCCCCGAAACATTTACCTATATGGTTTCTTTTTAAGTAATGCCCAAATGACCCGATCCCTACTGTATTGCAATCACCCAATTAACATTTCAGGCAAGGCCGCCTAGTGTGCTTCAAAATCGACCGGGCAGCACACCTATAACGGAAAAAACTAAATTACCCTAGAGTGCCGCCATGCAATAGGTTGAACACTTGCTTATCCACATCGCTATTGTAATATCCACCGATCTCAACATCATGCTGATAAAACCATTTTTATTTCAATTTCTGATGAAAGTACTAAGGAGCCTCTATATTTATTTCCTTTTAGCTTAACTATTTGCAAAGTTGATTGAAATAGATTATTCTTACCAAACATCACTTTTTTCTCTGAATAATTATTTTTCTCGAGAAGTAAATTTGTAACTACATACAAAATCCAGTCAACTAAATAAGGTGCAAATCGGGTTATGTTCTTGTCGAATTATCAAATGTCACTATACCTTAACTTGGTTATAACTGAATTAATGTTTGATTCAAGATATTCCTGTCTGTTTAGCATCAGTCATGCTTAACCAATGCCAAAATATAAATGGATATTATTAATGAATAATAGAAATCGAACATGATCACTGACCTACGACTACAATACAAAAGAAAACAAAGTTTAGTGTATCAAAACCTTCTAGTCTAATGAAATCGCTAATTGCAAAGAAAATCGTATCTCAAAAGTCGAGCTATCGATAATCTGTAGTGTTTGATATTTGATTTGATGATTTGTGGAAAAAATGATCTCAGAACTCTGAATATGTCATCTCGTATGATATTTCGTTATTAATTCTACAAGCTGAGCTTTTGATTGATCCTTCGAAATTATATTCGCACTCACCAAGGATTATGAATATAGCGTCACAATATTTAAATTGAAGTAATAATAGCAAACTTTCTATTCATCTCTTTAACTTACGAATATAATAATTCTTTATGAATAACAAATGGAGTATATATACTAATTTTAGTGCCTAATAGATCTCTTCTATACTCGAAATTATACCCATTATACCACATTCTTTGACATAAACTATCAAAAAAAATTACAGTGGACCAAAAAATCTTCATAAAATTCCGATCATTTCCAGAATATTATCTTGGAATATTTATCTACGAATTCTCACATTTATTTTGTAACAATTATTATAAAACTTGGTAAAAATCATATTAGAAAATCAAAAAAATCAAAATATGAAAATTAATATACAATAAATAAGGCACAAACTCAAAAACAGAGTGTATAAGAAAACAAATGAGAAAGTGTGAGATAAATTATAGATCTATTACGAAAAATATTCTTAAAATCCCTTAAAATGAAAAAATAGAAAAATCCTTAATAATTAATAAAAAAAAAAAAATTAAAAATTATTCATTTTCGAAAACTCCTTCCTATATTCTGGCTCTCGGCTATTTTAAGTATGAGATGCACAACAATCTCATCTATTAACTTCAACTATTATTACTCAAAAGATGAAGTAGCTGCACATCATTATTGTGTTATTGGGTGGTTATATACTATGTGGGGTTCTCAGAACTACCGGGCGAGAGAATCAGATGAACACTTATACCAGATATCGTACTTTTCTTGGTCACGATGTCTATCAATTGTCAGGAAGAATCTCTTATCATCTTAGACATTCCTCTAGTTGATATTCCAGTTCCTATTTCCTTTTATGATCGCTTTTGGAAGAGCCACTTCATCAAACCTAATTATTAATCAACAACCACAAATGAAGAAGTTTAGAATACTAATAAATTAATGATGAACAAATGATTCGAAGAGTAAAAGACAATGAAAAGAATAATTTTTATGACTTCAATAAATTTATACACGCTAAGTGTGTCAATGTCCTAGTCATTAAAGTCATAAAGCCAATGAATAATTTATGCACAAAAAAAAAAAAAGAAGCTTGATAAAAAACGTATCACTAAAGTATGAGAGGCCCTCACTCAATCTTTGATAATAGTATATATCGAATGAGTCTTGTTTACCTTCCTATGTGCAATCTTTCCTTTAATTTAGACACGTACTCAATTCAACTTTCAGAAATCATCATCCTATCATAAACTCGGTCCCTGATTCTTGTCATATCTCACCAAAGTTTCTAAACTTGGTAGAAGGCGATCAAATAACAACCCCTCCCATTTTCCGTCTAAGTTAAGCTTTTATCTATAGTATTTGGTCAAAACTAACTCGTATAAAAGCTCAATCGCAGTCCATTGGAACATAGTCTAAGTAGATACTTTGCAAATCCCATGCTCTTTCTATCCTTTGGACTAGTGGAAACGCTCCCTCTGGTATTAAATACCTAAGCCCTTGACTGCGCCTTTAGGCAAAGCCCAAACATAACTAAGTTCATCGAACTTATTCTTGACCGAAATTGTATGTTCGAAGCACACGTGAATATAAACCTAGCCATATCAATGATTAAAGTTGCAGGTAAAGTAATATGCAACACTGACAAATAAAGGCATTACTAACAAAAAACATAATAATAATAATAATAATAATTAATAATTAATAATAAATAATAATTAATAATAAAATAATAATAATAATAATAATAATAATAATAGCTGGAGCAACGCTTCCATGTCTTCAGTGTTACATAATAGACAATAACTAACCCTCTCACTTCTCTACGCTGCATATGTCGAGCCCTAGTACTTCATTAACGTTAAGGTCTGATCTTAGCGGACGTTGATCGACGTGTAGAAGTTCTGTGCTAGTTTCGATTTTTGTAACCAGTTTTCTAAGCGGGTCAGTGTTTAACATGTTGGGGAATGCTGGAAGAAGTTATTCTCTCATAAAATTCCCAGTTGTGTTATTTGGCATTTTTGGATATATGTGATTGGTTTAGAGCGAGGTATTGGGGGCTTGAAACTGCGTTTATTTTCAAGAGTTAGAGGTGTCATTAAGGACAAGCTATAGTTTACGAAAGTTTGAGGAAAACTTGAAGTGCTCTATAAAAGAGAACATTATTATGTGATCTAAGAAGTGAAAAAAATAAGAGAAATCAAAAGTCAAGGCCATACTTGTAGGGACTTCACCCCAAATGAAATTGACCACTCTAGCTTGCTAGTTTCATGTAAAAATTAAGCCTCCATTTGAAATCGCTGAGCAATGGAAAAGGCTATATTTACAGGTTGGTTGTGCATTGGTATGACATACTGTGAAATTGTTCGCTGAAAAGGATGACATATACCCCAACCTTAAGAACCTAGAAGATTCATGCCATATACAAGTCACAGATCTCTTTGCAAGTCTCTCGTTTTCATCTTCAAAATAAAGAGTTGATACCTCTCTACTAGTATAAACGCACCAGAAACATTTGGTATATCCTCAAACAAATTATGTCCACAAAATAGGTTTTTTTTCCATTGTACAACCCAACATGAATCTACTCATATTTACACCATTAATTAGATGTATTAGTTTCCATCAGAAAATAAAACAATAGGTACTGGAAATTGAGGAAACATAACATACCCAACGCAATACCCAGAAAAATAACCCGCAAATGTAGTATACCAATATCACAAAGCCCCCTCTTACCTTTCGCTAGTATAGCAAGCGTCTACTATTAGATGCTCCTGACCAATTCACGAAAGAGATTAAGACATAACAATTGAAAACACACAAAAAAATTATCAAAAGGAAAAGGACCTAGAAAATTAAAAATATGATATCTCTGCTTTGTGATTAAAGCCTCCAAATTCTGAAACTCTTCCCGCCTAATCATAACTCTTACCCTTGATAATGGGTGCAATGTACAACATGACTCTACTCGTAACCAATGGATAATACACCCGAGCGTAATATACACTTATGTAGTTCATATAATAATTTAATAAGATAGGTGATTCATGAACCAAATACCATAAAAAACCGGGGTCATTCCTGGATATATCTGACTTTAATTTTAGACAACATAATGACATTTAATCCGTCGGTCCAAAAATAAAGGTCATTGATTTAGATATCACTAATGAGTTAAATAGGGTCAACACATAGCCGACATTTCATTCTAATTACGAAACATGAGACAAAATAACCAGATTATGTAGCTTAGAAAATACTTGATGTTCCCTCACTCACCTTGTCACGCCGTATATAAGACAATTGACCAAATAGAAGACATGAATTGAAACAACTAAAAGGAATCTATCCTAAAGAAATATTATGAAGATGATATATAAAAGCAATAATTAAATGCTCTTGTATGACAACAACGTCAAAAACGCTTCTAAATTTCCCGCCTCATAATAGTTCAGCTACACTGGTACTAATCCCTTCACCCCAAACCACCTAAAGAATTTAAAAAACCATGGATGCCATCTATAAGATATTAAAAATTTGCAAGATGTTATTAGTATATCAATATGTGCACATATCGAAAAACATATTCGGTAGTAAATAAACAAAACTAAAAGACACTACATATTACACATTTATTATGACTTCAAAAGAAGTGGGATCAGAACATTTCAATTATAAGATTAATAAAACTATAACCTTTTATTGTTTCTATAAATTAAATAGAGGTTCTATTAATGGGAAATGTTGTCAAAGTTAATTTTGGAATATTTAATATCAAAAGATGAAGTCTCAATGAGAGTTTTGTATTATGACTATGACTAGTAAACTACTCGAAAGGATAAGAGTCACCAATTAGATTCTGTTGCAAGTTTCCCTTTCAATTGCCGATCCCGAAAAGGGAACCCACTTCAATCCCTTATAGAATGTCGTCAAGGATTTACTGGTACAAACCAACCGCAGATCAATGTTGAGGTAGTTTTGATAGATTGTGTAAATCGTGCGTCATAGCTAAGGTTTAGAAATATGTTTGCTGATAAATTATCATCTAGATTACCACAAGGAGTACGTCCATAGAAAGCCTCCCAAGTCGTGAGCGCCCATAACGATTCAGCGGACCCATTAGCAATATTTCCACAAAAGAGGATAACCTAAAATCCTCAGAGCTTTTTATACCAGAGTCGCAAAAGGACTGAACCTATACATAGCATCTTTGGTGCTATACCGCGCAGGGAGCTACGTATCCATAACTCGCTATCTTGAGGAAGCGCATATCGAGCCTACTGCAGTATATACTGTTCTAAATCTATTTTCAATGAAAAAAAAACGAAAATATATTATTCGGAGGGAATGGAAAATTTTGCAATATATCAATCAGATTTTTGAGAGGTGATTACATTCTTCTAAGAACGTTCGCCACATTCGTCATAGAAAGTAATAATTCTAATTTAAAGTTCAACCAGTATAAACTTCAAAATATGCTTCTTTAACATTATTTTTTTCCATATTAATTTAACAGAAAACAAAACATTTTTCAAGTCATTCCAGATTGCCTAACATTTACCTATGATCCCCACAAATATAAAATATTAAGGGGTTGTTTGATTTTAATAGTAACTAATTTTTCTGATTATTTGTCTGGCTTGGACATGACTTTCTCTCACTCCACGTAATTCGAGTTGTGATTTCAAATTTGAATTTCTACTGGGTCTAAGTCTAATGCTCTTCGAATAATGTTTCGAATTCAATCACCGCAAACGTCTGACAAGTGTATTAACGGATTTGCAAATTCATCAATTTTTCTGATATTCTGCAGTATTGGTCGGATGACAACAATATACATAACTTAAATTGTAGGTCGGACACCTACGGTTGAAACTTCGCTTATTTATGAAATGAGATTAGATGACTCATAAGCAATGCAAAAGTCACAATCGGCAATCATAATTGAGAACCTGACCAAAGCGCAAATAAGCAAGGAAAATTTTTTACCTAAATATCACATTATAAGATCAATGTTTCACCCTCCTAGATGCTGTTAGTTCCAACTTGTTTACAAAAACAACCAGATTTGCCTAAAATCGCCCCTTCACTCCTGTTTGATCATGAAACTGAGTTCTTTTTTTTCAAGAAAGCACCAGGACACAGTATGCTATACATTGGAATGATTTTTATTATTTTGAAAGAATGTGATGGACTTTGTTGAATGATTGATTTAGTTAGATTATACATAACCATGAAATCTATATGAATTGGACTGTGAGTGAAGATTAGTCAACAGGCAAGGTCGAAAAAGGAAGCGAACTTAGGCCCTACGAAGAGAAACTCTGAAGAGTGACAAACAAAGCAAAAATCGAAACATATAGTCATTTTTAAAGAAGAGACGACGGAAGAATGAGAGATTACCAGAACGCTTTAAAATAGGCTTGTCCTATTCACCAGAGACTGACGATTAGCAGAGGGGAAAGTGCCAAATGACCTGACTTGTTGTAACATCGCGGACATGTAGATACACCTGCGTCCTCTCACGCAGTCTATGGTGAATAAGGACTGGCATTGAACTAACCACAAAACGATCTATTTGCGCAGTTAGTTCCCTCCCTTATTAAGTTCACTTCTCCGTGTACTTCTAAACATACCCCATAATATTAGACCAAGATCCTAACGTACCTCATATCGCCAAAAGTCATACCACAAATGCGAATTGCCAATACTATGAACATAAATCGTAATACTGGTATTACATCGAGACTTTTAAGATTATAATCTATCACCTCAACCTAGTGAATCTTTTGTCCAGGAACCATGGAATCGAGCGTCAAAAAACCGCACACCGCCGCCGAACACTAAGACCGAGGGTGTTGTGCACAACACAAAATTTATGACATGGGTCCCTGTGCGTGCTCTAATGGAATTCACATTTACAAATAATAAGTAAAAGTTGGTTGCCTAAATTTGGTGCATGCGCTTGAATCTTATATATTGATAATTCTTGCTTTGACATATGTTATTGTGTTAGCCTGTCTAAAAGTGTTTATTCTCAAAAACGGATAGAAACCACTGCGCGACTCTGATTAGCAACAAATACCTGTTTAAGCCTTTCCACAATATAAAGCAAAAGTTCCAAAGACTTCCAGCTTTTTGACGTTTCACCAAAGTTAGATTATGGACAAGTTCATTTAACAAAAGCGGCACACAAAGTGAACACACCCCTACCTAGTTGCCTCACGTGGTAGTTGCTAGCGCATTGCACTACGCCTTTTTCTTCTTTCAGTTGCATGATTTGTCTTACCATTAATACGAACACAACAACATAAGTATTTCTGTAACCCCATATAGTCTGATGAAGAGTACGAAGCGTGGGAACAAGGGTGAGCGAGTCTTAATGGTTGTTTGTGCAGGTTGTGTGTATTTCCGGGTCCAGAAATTTCTGGAGACCTAATTAATAATAACTAAAGATAATGCAGTTTGGAATCACATAGCATGAGCGTGTAAACACGAATATAGATCATAAAAACCGTAATATATGCAAAGCGTGAGATAATAAATAAATACATGAATTATATAATAAAGACAGTGCAGAATATATGAATAGAACCTACGAATATAATATCCACATGGAGGCTAGAATAATAGGAACTTGATCTGATGGTAGAAGAAATACGTACTCCTTAATAAGCGGATTGAGTTTTTTGTGTTGTTAAATACATAACGAAGTTAACAATAAGAACAAGATAATTCATGTTAAAAGTAGAAAGGTATTATGCTAAGCAAGGGAAATACAGAAAGTAAGAGTAATGATATGTAAAATGAAACTGAAAGTGATATTACCACCACCTAATTAACAACCTCCATCGTCCAAACACCCCTTCTAGAGGGACGATGATCCAAATGTACCCACTCACGATATGTCTAACACCGCAATACGTGGAAACCCTGAGAACCGAAACCATCCAAGATCGAAAGACGCCTAGATTTAGATATAGGTGTTAAGGTAGGAAGTAGACCGGTATAGAAAAATGGAAAAGAAGAGTTTTTGAAAAATGTGAAGAACAAATAAATTGCATTAAGATTTAAACAAGTTGCCGCAGATGAGAGTTGTAAAGTGGTATAAATAGGCCACATTAGCAACAACACAAGATAAAAAAATGTCATACAGTGTTCGGAAAATGGAATTAAGTTTAGAGCTGATAAAAGTGCGATTGGAGAATGACCAACAAAATACAAAGATACACCATCCTAAACTTCATGAAACGAATGGATAGTAGCTTATATTGTTATAAATTAATTCAACCAAAACTTCTAATAATTGAATAGAGCAAAATTTAGTCACAAAATAAAGATAAAGGTCTCAGATAACTGTAATAAAAGAAAAAGAAAAAGTTTTTCATTGCCTTTCACTATATATCATGAAGTTTGAGTAATAAAGTAAAATTAGTTCGTTAATAAAATAAAATTATTAAAATTTTCCATATCTATATTCATATAACTAAACCTCCCCACACATATATACATATATACAACCTCAATAGAAAATTCCCTCTCATTCCCCTTTAATAAGATCGATTTCGCGAAAAGAAACATAACAAAACAATTACAGAAAGAAAAAGTATAATGGTATAAGAGAAGATATTAAAAGAATAAATAAGTGACCTTTGAATCAACCAAATGCGACAACACATGAACTTGGCCGACTCCCATAATAAATTCATTAGTCCAAATTGCTAAATAAGTTTTAATTTTAAACTAATGCAACATAAATGTGGAGGTTTTAAAAGCTCCGAATCAATGGAGACATTATATACAAAAGTAGAGCAAAGCAAGCCCTATACGCGACCGAATCTGAATATTGCAATCATATTATTTAAAATTGAGTCACTTTAGCCGTCGGACATATGATCTAGTAAGAAATGTGAAGAGGAAGCCTAATCACTAATTTAATAACATTAAAAGTCAATACTAATGAACAGCATGATTGACAACGCATAGACACATTAAAAAACATAGAGAGTGGTCGCAATCGAACAAAAATAAAATATGCACAATCCCAAGAGTGTGTATTTCTTCCTTCTTAGAACAAACCAACAATAACCGATCACAATTATCACGAAATCATCCACTTTTTCTCTTACATTCTGCATATAAATCCGTTACGTATAAATATGTAAGTTTCGGGGTTAATAAATCAACAATTTGTTTGCAATCTAAAAAATCATTAACTTTTCCTCATTTTTGGGAAGATCTACGACATCACGCGCAAAGGGGTAAAAGGGGAAAAGACCAAAACCCCGGAAACCCCAAACCCGGCACCCCAGACAGAGGGCAGCACAAGACGTTCTAAAAATACCAAACGCGAAAATGACAAATCCAGCTGGAACGAAGAGTAAAGAGCGCAACAACAAAACCCGATAAATCCTCCAATAAATGTCGACCTTTCTTAACCACATCTATGCGCGAAAAACCATCTTAATAATTATCTTTTTTTATTAATAATTTTTGTTAATAAAAAAAAACAGATAATAAACTTTTCATAAATGTAAAGAAACTCCTAAATTAGGAAAGTAATGATTAATAAATAAAATTGTTTGTAATAAATAAAATCATTAACTGTTCCCATATTTGGGTGAGGATCTACATATGGAAAATTTATATATACTTTTCCAAATCTGTGTAATAAAAAAGATATACATAAACTTCCATCATGTAGTCCTCCCAATAGTGAAAACTGTTAATGATTCTACTTATACCCAAACAAATTTTATTTATTACCAATTAATATTAATTTTGATAGCAGCAATGAGAAAAGAAGGAATGAATATTCATTATTGTACTCCCTTAATTTTTTTAAAGGAAGAATATAACACAAATATGAGGAATAATAGTAGGGATTGCTACTTTAGAATAATTAGTACCACACTCTCTAATTTATGTTTTGTTCTTAACCCTACTTCCTTAACAGTTCCCCTTTTCCACACTCTGCTCGATTATACTATTTTTACTTTTGCACTACATTATTCCTAATTTCCCTAAACAATTTCACAAAACTTAAAATCGGAGGAACAGTATGTACTTTCGTTTCCCTACTCTCGTTTATTCTCCTCGTTCATATTTGTTGACTGTTTCACTAATTGCATTTATTTTGACCACTAATAAATTTAAAGCTAAAAACGTTTGTAAATTAAAGCGAACATGCCAAGCATCATCTACATATCATTCATATTTCGGAAGAAAGCGAATTCGACTCGCTGAGGCTCATGATTCAGCTTGTCATAACCTACATGATAGTTTCATGTCTTTCGACTGACTTACCGTTAAATTAATATGTCGAAGAATACGAAAATTCCCAATTAAAAACCCATCCTGAATAATGCGGCCCTATATCAAAAGATCAACAAGTATAGGAGCCAAGAACTATTATACATCAATAAATGTCAAACTCTCAATTATAATTCTTTTGCCGTATAGAAAAACAAACAATCCACCCTACCCATACTGTTATCCTTTATAAAAACAAAATTTCACTCAAATCTTTTCCTTATAAGAAAATCAGACAGTAATCGTATATGCATATTGTCAAATTTGTGTTATGTAATAAATTAGGTTTGTAATTATTATAATACACACATATGACATATACACATACAAGCACTCCATACATAATCTTTTTATAAGTTTACAAATATGCAATGAAATATTTTATGGTTAAACAGGCACATTAACAAATGAGCAAAGTTAATATGAGTAAAACAAATTAAAAGGGAGTAATATATTAATAATTAAATCGACATTCCATTAAATTTATTCYGTGAAAAAATTCTTGTCAATATATATGAATAAATATAAGGCAAAATTGGCATCAACCACACACAATTGCTCTCATAGCTAGAGGAATTGAATCATAAATTTTGTTGTCTCTAACCACACRCAATTTCTCCAATAGTTAAATTTCAATTCACAATGTCCCAAAATGGCTTAAGCTTTTTATTCTTATTATAAATCAAATGGTTATTAGTCATATGATGCGCGAAATGTCTTATTATTCTTTTTTTCAAAGCATCTAACAAAATTTGGAGAGGTTGAATCAACTAGTAGGTCTCTCCTATGAAAAATTCCTTCATATTAGAACGTATTTTATAACTTTTTAATCAAACAAATCCAATTAGACATGTCAAAATTTCAAAGAATTTGCAAGCATGTCATCTCACCAATATGAGCAATGGTATAAGATTCATTATTATTGGTCATATTGAAAACAAAATTAACATTAAATTGTTACAGATTATGACTAAAGACCGTCGGTTCAATTCTTAAAGCACTCATAGCTACTTTTATATAAAATTAGACCACATTAAAAATTTTGGATCTAAAAATTTTAGAATAGATCTGAAAAACTAGATCAACTCATAAAGCACTAATCAATCAATCGATCAAACAAACAAAGTCTTAGTCTCATATAGTTAAGATTGACCACATGAACCAATTAAATGAATTTTCAGTATAGTCATCTCAGAAAACACTAAGACAAAAAATAGATCAAATTCGACAATTAAAATTCAGATTAGATCAAATATAAAAAAATTAAATCTTATCAAAAAATTTGAAACCAAATTAGACGAAAGAGAATTAGAACAAGCTTATCTCAAAAGCATTTCATGTCGTGGAAAATTTTAATTTCCAAAAGCCGAATTTGCTCTTCGCTCGT